>MQTX01000238.1:0-231010 GCA_009735665.1 Angiostrongylus cantonensis | reverse complement strand
ATATATAGGTATATGGGCTATCTGGGGAGTGGTTGGAGGCGCCACTGTGGCACACACGTGGAATCGATCCTAGCGTCCATGGCCCAACAACCCTTTCATCCTTCCGGAGTCGGGAAATTGCCACCAGGCTTGTCTCGGTGGATAGCAGCACTGGCTCGATGCATCGGTAGGCTGCTGCAAGTCATTCTAAAGGCCAGATATGCATTCAATCACTTGCAACGATACTCACTGAAGTCGCATGCATGGCGCATTTCTCAATGATTGATCAACGCCGAGAGCTCTACCATTTTTTATATGTGTCATTTATATGTGTCTTATCATTATATTGTTATTCTATCATATTATTTAGCCGCTGAACCACTTCAATTTGTAGCGCATCGGTCACGAAAAGGTTTTGTGCATAGATCGTGGTCACTACATTTTCCTCGTTACAGATAATCCTTCGCTATGTCTTGGGTTCTACAGAGACTTTCGGACTGCAGGATTTGACTAAATCTCTGTAAATTTGGTCTCGAAATTTTTGGCCGTGCTAAACAGTGCCAAGTAATAGTACTGGCACTTCTAAATTTCTTGTTGAAAAAGCGTGCACTTAATGGACGTTGAGGCAACGCCAGCTATCCGAGTAATTTGTGCTCTTCTCGTTCTTTTCCCAACAATCAGTGGTGTATTGTTCCACTTCGTCATCATAGCGGTATTCTTCAAGGTAATATCGAAGTTAAATTTATGCGCTAAAAATGATTGCAGCCCGAAGTTTAGAGCGCTAGACATATCGAACGGTAAAACTAGCTATTCTTGCGGTCCTAGTTTCGCCTGAACATCAGCATTCTTTTCTTGAAGTATAAGTGAAGTCTGTTGACTTATTAATTAGGAAGGAAATGTAAAAATAAAAGTCGAAAGAGTTAAAAAACTAGCCGAGAGAACGGCAAAGGAAGCAGCTCGATTGGTGTTATGGATAGCAACTGAGCCTCCCAAGAGGGTAATGGCGGGTTTGTAGCCCACCTAAGTTTACAAGTTTTGCTCACATCTCAGCATGCATATCTTGGCTTTTTACATATTACTCAATAATGAAAAATAGGCAGTAAGTGAAAGTTAAGCAATGTCTAGTGTATCTATTTCCTTTTTATGAGATCTTCATTCATTGATGAAGACCACCTGCTGAGAGTTAATCTAGGTGGGAATTTTCCCTGTCGTAGGTTAAAATACCGGTATAAGATACAAAGGTCACGCGTGATTACAAGACACTCCTCCCTGCGGCTCACCTCTGGGATTTGGAATTTATCCAAAAACTCTCCAAGAGTTTAGGATGTTATGTTCTAGATTCCTCTGCGGGGATGATGGGTTCTGCCTGAAAACCTTCTACGAGATGCCTCTGTGTCCTCCCATTATTGGTGGTGTGTTTTCTTAGCATTAATTTCCTTATCTACATATCCTTATATAGTAACATATAATAAACTAACTGTGCTGCTGTTTCATAGTTGAGTAAATTTTGCATTAACAATCTGTTTCCTGCTCAAGAAATAACAGCGCATTCATCAATGCCGAGTTAATAAAAAGCGGAGTCCAGGGAAATGTCCTGATATCAATCGAGTCAAATCTAACTGGCTCTGAGAAAGACGAAAACGTCGAAACGTAACCCAGATTAAAAATAATTGCAGCCTCTTGTTAGCCGAACAATCTGAACAAGTATGCTGAAGAAAATGATCTGAAGAGCATTAAATTCTACTCATGAAAGATAGCATACGAAATAATTGTGTTATAGGAATGGAAGAACTTTCGCAAAAACAGCTTCTACTTAATAATAATACAAATTGTCGGATGCAGCATTTATCTGCTGTTCATCTACCTTTATTTCGTTTTTCCAATTTCACTTACTGGAGTGCAGGTATGTGCTGAACACTTTTAATTTCTTGTCTTTTTAAAGGAAACGAACCAATACTGACCAATCTCGTCGTCATTTTGTGGCGACTTCGTCGTCATATCAGCGGGATCCTCATCAGTGGAGCAGAACTCGAATGAGGCAATCGCGTCCAGTCCTACATGAAAGAATGCTGTTGTGTGAGGTTGCTATATTCGAGCGGTGTTCCACTGACGATGATCGAATTCGATACGACGACAAAGAAATTACATTGGGAAACTATGGACTACCGATAGTGATTATCGACTCTGTGGATATTAAGACGTCGAAACGTTATCCGACAAAGCAGCGTTATCAACCACATAACCACATGTTACAACCATAAAGGCCCTTCGTTTCGCCTGTCGCTCAGCTAGTTCTATCGATCAGTGCCATCGGCAATCACCCATCAAGCCTCGAGTTTTGCAAATATCTCAGCATAATTATGGATGCATCACACATAATATCCCTCCGTAAAAAATTGTGATAGGTAGTAAATAAAAAGTTAACATCGTGATTTCGAGTACACGCTCAGTTCAACTGGGTTCGTTGCCGATTTGGGCTTCCCAGATTAATCCCGCTGACGGGTGATTGCTGATTGCAAAAGATCGATAGAATTAGCTGAGAGACAGGCGAAACGATGGACCCGCATGGTGTGGTGGTGGTGAATCCGTTAGCCCCCCGAAAAGGTAATAGCGTGTTCGTTCCCCACCGCAGACACCTGCGGTCCGGAGTTTTGTAAATATCTCAGCATCACTGTGATTGTACCAAATATAACACCCAGCCGTGGAAAATTGTAATAGGCAGTAAATAAAAAGTTGACTTTTTAACCTCATGTTAGCTTAACAATCCAATAAACAAGATACATTGATCATTCATTCCGAGGTTAAATAAAAGTTTGCTTGCAATGTTCTGAGTTAATCTTTGCCTCGAAATTCTTCTTGCACTCGTCGACTCTGCTAACCATCCTCGAGATCACTGAATGCGTATTTGTCCCATACAGTGAATTACGATGAGAAAGCGAAGTTTCAAGTTGCCTCTCCTGCTAGATTAAAACATCGGCCGACCACGGATGAATAAAGGATTTAGTTAGCCTGGATTTACGGTTTCACCATTAATGAACAGACGACGACAATGATACCAAATGAACAATACTTCCGATTTGCTACACTATGTGGTACTCCTACTTAAGTCCTCTTGACTTGGAGACACTCATTTTTAATGTTCACAGACAGAAGGGCTTTCGGTGAGCGATATACTACCATAGTCCTATTGGTCATCGTAAGCGTGTACAGTCGTGCACGTTCTTCTTTCCATTTTAATGCGTGTGATGATTAGTTGTGGATTTCTTATGACGTACTCTTAGAGCTTTAACTCGCCAATGATAAGACAAGAAAAGCTTTGTCTTTATCAACAGTACATCTTCATGTCCGAATAGTCATTGGTTATGTTATAGCTTTTAGACATTGCAGTGAAGATTGCCAAAAACTTCGATTTGAGCCAATAGTTGATCAAATGAATCGATGTCCATGACTACACTCGTTTAGATGAGTACATCAAAGTGACCGACTCCTTGGTGTCCCATGCTTTCAGAGACAATTATTCCTCATAATCATAGCTGCTGCTTTGTGGGACATGCTTCTTCATTTCGGCAAGTCCGATGACTTTGTATTTAATAGTCTCAGCCCTCTCCACAAAGCTTTCACATGATGAATTTCAGTGTACTTTAGGTTCATTAGTACAGTGCACCAGACAACCCCTAACGTTCGAAGATTTTAGCACCCTTTCGTTTCTTCACTTTAGCTACAATTTTTAGCGAGAGTTTGGCTTGTTAAAACCATGAATCGATTTTTAGAAGAAGCTACTAACCTACCTCAGGTAGTTCTTAGTCTGTGAGGTGCAAGTTTCTTATTCCTCATAATCATAGCTGCTGCTTTGTGGGACATGCTTCTTCATTTCGGCAAGTCCGATGACTTTGTATTTAATAGTCTCAGCCCTCTCCACAAAGCTTTCACATGATGAATTTCAGTGTACTTTAGGTTCATTAGTACAGTGCACCAGACAACCCCTAACGTTCGAAGATTTTAGCACCCTTTCGTTTCTTCACTTTAGCTACAATTTTTAGCGAGAGTTTGGCTTGTTAAAACCATGAATCGATTTTTAGAAGAAGCTACTAACCTACCTCAGGTAGTTTTTAGTCTTTGAGGTGCAAGTTTGATCTTAATTTACATGCAAGATACGATCCGCGCACGCAAGTATTGTTCCCACTGCCGCATCTCAAAACTTGTGTTAGTGCAACGCAGCAGAAGTAAAGTGTTGTATGCATCTATGTGTACCTCATATACTCCACTTGTATGTGCGCGCGTTCCAGTTCAGAGGTGCTCTCAATTCTTATTTAACGCCATTTCTCCAAAATACAGAGATGCGCCATGTATGTCCTTGGGAAAGTATTTGAGGACCCACTCATACAAAATGCAACAGTAAAATTGAGCCTTATCAAATTAAGGAACTAGAACGCACTAAATCTTCCATAGGAATTTGCGAGAAAACCATCATCGACAGCATAAAATCATCTAGTGATACTGGTTTTAGTACGACACTGCGCAAAAAGGCGAGAGTTTCAGAGTTACCAATAGATCGAATAAAAAGGAAAACGTTTGGTCTGAAATAATAGCACAGAAAATGCACAGGTGGCATTAATCCACTGCCTTACGTCAAAGTTTGCATAATTTGGCAGATCGAACAAGAGGATCTTAATAAAAAAAGTAACTGTTTCCAAGATCCACTTTCTATTAACCTCGCCATTGAATTATGAAGGCGTGGTTTTCCTTCCCGGCAATCATGAGGCTGTTAGACAGCAAGCGTTTACTTCTGCACAAAAGAACACACACAACGCAACAGTAGCTAACGTTTCGGCGATGACGCATTATTCAGAGCCGTTTTCTCAATGCGCCTTCCACTGAGGAAGAATAGCCGATTATAGTCGCATAAGACGCCAGCTACTGTTCTGTTGTATGTGTTTTTAATATAGAAGTAAACGTGTGCTGTATAATGAACTCGCGAATGCTGAAAAAGAAAACGAGATAAAGGTGACTGTATTCGCTGACGCTGAAAAGACTGAGAATGCGTAGAACTTATTAAATTTTTTTTTCAAATGGAACACGGATGGCCGCTTTCAGACCTCTGGATTGAGCAACTAGCTATTGGACAGTAACCATATTTCCTTTCAGGCTGAAATCTTCCTGTTTCGAAACGTTAGCCGATAATAAATATTTTTATCAACCTCGTGTAAGCTCATCAAAGAAAGAATACATATTGATTATGCACACCGAGGTTCAAGGAAAGTCGGTTCCGAAGTATTAATACGCTTTGTGCCAGCTGATAATAACACCGACTTCTGCACGATGTTCGCGATGACATATGTCCGGAAGAAAAACGAGTAGTTACCAACGGATATTGTCATTATATCTACTGGCATCAACATCGTGTATAA
Source organism: Angiostrongylus cantonensis (assembly GCA_009735665.1). Classification (NCBI taxonomy): domain Eukaryota; kingdom Metazoa; phylum Nematoda; class Chromadorea; order Rhabditida; family Metastrongylidae; genus Angiostrongylus; species Angiostrongylus cantonensis. The sequence goes on along the minus strand of MQTX01000238.1, from coordinate 225,623 downwards.
AAGGGCATCACTGAATGAGTGTGCCTCATTCGAGGAGACGGACCGCTGAGGAAGACCTGACTCGACACGAAGGCGAAGCCGCCACATCGAGACGAATAACAAGCGTGGACCATCGACTCGGATCATCGGCTCTGATGAAGACGAAGCATTATTCAGAGCCGTTTTCTCAATGCGCCTTCCACTGAGGAAGAATAGCCGATTATAGTCGCATAAGACGCCAGCTACTGTTCTGTTGTTTGTGTTTTTAATACAGAAGTAAACGTGTGCTGTATAATGAACTCGCGAATGCTGAAAAAAAAACGAGATAAAGGTGACTGTATTCGCTGACGCTGCAAAGACTGAGAATGCGTAGAACTTATTATATTTTTTTTCAAATGGAACACAGATGACCGCTTTCAGACCTCTGGATTGAGCAACTAGCTATTGAACAGTAACCATATTTCCTTTCAGGCTGAAATCTTCCTGTTTTGTGAAAGCTAATTGGACCTTAAATATCGACTTTCATTAGGTCTCGGTAGCATTAGTCAGTTTCAGTTTTTTTCTGGACGATTGAGCTAAGTGCTGCTCCCTCCACTGGATTTGACTTGATGTAACAACGACCAATCAAATCTTGAGAGCGATTAGCCGAGGACCATCGACTCGGATTAACACAACTCTTAAGAAGGAGAAGGCGCCCAAACGTTAGCAGGGTTTATGCTTTCACACAACCTCGCGTCAGCTAAATCATTTAGAAAATTATTAAAGGATCTTGTTGTCAAAAAAGAGAAAGCAATTGCACAAACTCAACAGCATTCCGTCAAACTATGTTCTTGGCTGTCTTGAAGCAAACGGTGTAAAAGTTGATGGCTGATGGATACACCGTTTACATTTTGGTCTGACATTTTTCTATTCTTCAGTTATTCTCATGTTCGATCGTAGAACGCGATGATTCCAGGGTTTATTGGCGTATGAGGGAAGAAAGGTATCGAGTGAACCATAAAAAATTGGTATTAATAAGAGCAAAGGAGTTTCTCTTCCCCATTCATGCCCAACGAATATGACACGGCTGTCTATACCTGAGAAATAACATAATGTAATGAAGGGAAATATTGAAGCCAATTAGAGTGTCGGTGACGTGGCAATAAAAATAAGAAGTCTCAATTTCGCTTCAGTTACTCGGCTGCACTAAAAAAAACATGCTTGGTAAAGTGGATAAAAGTGCAGTTTCACCGAGAGAAGTGATAAGACCGGTCCTTATGGCGTAAGGTAACCAAGTAATCTGGACTCTCGTACTGCGATGGCTATCAGTTATCGAGGATGCTACACAAGTTAAGATGCTGAATATCAGATTCATTGGACTGGTCCGTTGCGAACTATGTAGAGGTAAGCGAGTGGGCTCCCAAACGACTTGATGTCTAAGTTCCCTTCGATTTTATACCTTAAACAAAAAAGATAGCGCTCTTCTTTTTTCTCAGTAGAAATTGTAATCTGCTACCTCGAGTCCATGTTCAATAAGTGCTAGGATGTGAGTCCATAAGCAGCCTTCTAGTCTTCCTTTAAATAGTTCTGAGTCGCAAGCCGGTATGACGTTTTAACACAAAAAAGGGTAAATGTTAATCTGGTGATTTGTCCCCGAAAAATATGCATAGATTTTTCATGCGGTTCAGAGCTGTAGAAAAATAGTTACGATCTCAAACAGATGCTTTGATAAATTCTCCTTCGAAAGATTAAACAACTCTGATTTGCCCTCCCTATAATCCGTAGTTCAAATTGCTTAAAACATAGCTACCTAGTTTCAATAAATTTAAAGAACCTAAAATGTGGGAAAAACTGTGGAAGGAATGGTTTGCTTTACTGCAGTGGAACCCTTAATGCAACACTTATTCTCGTGTTTTACATTTCAAATTCTATAAACTCTATTCGTAACATCTTAAAGCACCATTTCTGCACATTTCATCTGGAAAGTAACTGATTGTTGATCACCCAAATGAAGTGCCGTCCCGTTGCTCGTCAAGTGACTTGAGCGAGCCCCAGTAAGTATTCCCTCTCACCCTGTCGCCTGTGAGAGTAGCCGCAGTGGGTTCAACTCGCTCCAAGGACTCACTGAGCATCAAATCTTTCTTCTAGCGTCTTCGCCAATAACTTTCACCATCGTCTGGGCGCTCTTCCTGCAGTACGTTTGACATCTCGAGAAATTTATTCACTAGCAACTCGTGTCCATCGGTTGTGGCTCACAGGTATTACTTTTCCGGCCCACCCCCTTCGAAAATTTGGCGTATGAAACGGCGTCGTTGATTTTTGAACGTTGACATAAGTCCGATCTATGAATGACCAATAAGACACTTATTCGGTTTCCTCATGAACATCGTTTTTATGAGATTTAGTCGAAAACTTTCCAAAAGCGTCATCAAAATCGGCTAGCATTCCTTCCACATGCTAATGCTTGGTGTTATAACAGTGACATTATTAACAGGTGTAATCGCCGACCACTGACTCTTCAATCCCATGTTGTTCCATTTCAATGGCAGCATGATGTTTTCAAGGATAGGGGTAAATTATTTTGACGAGGTGGTATCGCCTCGCCTAGCTCATGTAGATGTATATAATTAACTTGCAGAGTAGTGATATTGTAGTTATAAAATTTTTATATCATTTACGAAGAACATTTGTATCCTAAGCAGAGACGCGCTTGCCGTCCAGCGCATTCAGGAGTGCTTCTACTTCAAGTAGTCAAAAACGTGTTTTAAATTGATGAATGTGAGACAAAGCGGTCTCTTACACTCTGATGTTACCTGAGCGCAGTTATCTCATGGATGTGGCCCTTCATACTGAGTGCTTTTCGAAACCCTGTTTGCTCACATGAGTGTCCTTGGTCTAGTGTTCTGTCAACCTTGTTTAGGATGACTCTAGTCTAAGGTTTGTAGACGACAAGCGGCAAGAAAATTGGGCGACAGCTGCTGATATCGTGGAGATCACCCTTCTTGAACAATAACTGAGCATGACTAGTCTCCCACTGAATGGGATTCCTTGCAGCCTGACAAGTAGCGTGTAAACGGCCGAGCCAGTGTGTTTATGAGAAGTGGCGGAAGGTTCCTCAGGTACCCATGTTTTACCCCTCTTGCGCTCATGTTGCTCGAATTTTTAGCGATTAAGTAGCACGTTGGATTTAAGAGAGGAGCACAGATGGGACGACATATCGATCCTACTTTATTTCGTTGCCAAAAAAAACCTGGCTACTAAAGAGATTCGAGTAGTAATCTAGAGTGGTTTTCTCCATAGGTTTTCTGGAAGATGTAACTGTTCCGTCTCGGCGTCGGTGTGCAGCCATCTTAGTTTTGTAATTGGCGAAGGTTCAGTGGACTTTGTGAATGGTTTACTTAGCCTCTGCAGCTTCGACCATTACTGCTGCTCTTCTCTCTTTAAGATCTTCTTCCATCGCCTGTCTACAATGCTTCGGAAGTTTGAGTTGGCAGTTGCCTTTTGCCCCTGCGATTCCAAGGCGGCGTATCAGCTGGAGTGTTTGGTGACTTTCGAGCCCTCAGCTTTCATAGCGCTAGCGCGAAGACGTTGAGTGAGCCGATCGTATTTTTCGTCGATGTTATCAAGAACGGCATACTTCCAAAACCTGGCTAATGGACTGTATGAATACCAGTTTCTGGTGGTTTTGGTACTTCGCTACTTGGAATCGGCGTGTTTTTCTCTATTCGACGAGGAATGAAATCGTGCACAAAGGTTTTTTTCTTAAAACAAGAAATTTCAGATGTGAGCAGAAACATCATGTTTATTTCAGAGATGTATATATGGAAGGATTGTGCAGAGCAAATAAGAGAAGGACTCCATTTCCACAAAGTAGGAACTTGGATTTCGTAGCATTACAACGTTGATAGAGCGTTTAGAAATTGTGAGGAGTAGGAAGAATGCTCGAAAATGACAACATTTCTATGAGGCTTAGATATTTGCAAAACCCTGGACCCAAGGTGTCTGCGGTGCTGAACGAACGCGCTATTACCCTTTCCAGGGGATAATGCGCTTACCACCACACCATGCGTGTATTTCGTTTCACCTGTCTCTCAGCTAGTTCTAGCGATCACTGCCATCAGCAATGACCAGCCAGCTTGATTTATCTGGGGAGTGGCAGGGTATGCTGCGGTATATAGCTTCTATGATGCTGCAATCCGGTCCGGATCTTTGCAAATATCTCAAATAAAATGAATAAAAACATTGTTGTTCGCGAACAAAGAAAAATTGTGTAGATTCCTTTCGGTTGTTCAGCTCACGCCAGGTTCTCATACAACTTTTACTCTGTTAACGTTTCCACGTTTTCGTCTTCCTAATGAGAGCCGATGATCCGATTTATCTGGGGAGTGGCAGGGTATGCTGCGGTATATAGCTTCTATGATGCTGCAATCCGGTCCGGATCTTTGCAAATATCTCAAATAAAATGAATAAAAACATTGTTGTTCGCGAACAAAGAAAAATTGTGTAGATTCCTTTCGGTTGTTCAGCTTACACCAGGTTCTCACTCAACTTTTACTCTGTTAACGTTTCCACGTTTTCGTCTTCCTAATGAGAGCCGATGATCCGAGTCGATATCTGAAGTTCTGCGTACTCTCGATGTGGCGTCTTCGTGATCAGTGCTGCCGGGTGAAGTTGCCTCGTTGGCGTAGTGTTCCATCGAAGAAAATTCGAATCGATATGATGGTGAAGTCACCATACCGAGAGTAAGAGCAATTGTGGACCATCGATTCGGATCGTAGTCTCTGAGAAACGCGAATGCGTCGAAACGTTAGCCTAAGAAAAGTTGTGTAAGAACTTCGTGTAAGCTGAAAATTCCGAAGAAATTTATTGATTGTTAAGAACGAGGTTAAGTGAAAATCGGTTTAGCAAGGTATTCGTATGCATTATTAATCTTGCAGGTGTGTTTTTATTGCTGGTTTAGATGACCCTCTTAGATGACCCCTGTTCTGCTAACCATCTGAATAACTACATTTTTATGGAACTTGTTCTTAATTTTAAGCAAACCGGCTCTATGCACTCACAGCTGAGAATCTAGAAAAAACATGTGAATTATGTCTTACCTATTAAATCAAACACCGCTTCCCGGCTAAGCATTAATAGATTTCATAACCAATATTAATCGAGCACGAGAAGGATTACGTTTAGTGGTCAGTATTGGTAAGCTCACACGTTCCCAAACACACGGCTGCCGCACTGTGAAAACATGTGACGTTTTTTGAATTCACATTCACTGATTTCTTTCGCAAGAAGAAAAATTTCTTTTGCAGCTAGCAGATTGCTAATGTTTTAATGAGGAAGTTACTTCAAGATGTGTCAGTGAGCTCTGTTTGTACGTCGTCTTGGTTAAACGATAAGCTCAGATGAGGCTGTCGTAAATCTTTGCTACGACCAACGTTTCGGCGCCATCGCCTTCATCCTTAGCTGTTGTTTTGCGGCATGAACAACCAAAGTTGTCACGACTGTAGACAAGGCCGTCCCTCTATCTACTAGGGGACCAATGAATAAGATAATGGATTCTTGGTGAATTCCTACAAAGTTCTTTCACTGATAAGCTGAAACGAAGTTGATAATAAACTTCAACTAGCCTGAATGTTGATTAGTTCTACTGAGGTTAAAGGAAAGTCAGTTTTTGAACCATCTTACAAAGCTCTTTCACTCGTTGCTTACACGGCGCTGTAATCGATAGTCCTACAATGATCTTACAAAGTTGTTAATATAACGAATATTCCATAACGAATAGCACCTGTTTCCTCATTTAATGTTTTTGCTGTTTCCATTACTAAAAAACTGCGCTAATAAACTTATCACTAACAAAAAACTGTAGTAGATGGAACTGAGCTTATTTTTAAGTGATTCTTCTAAGTTCTCACAGAATGCTTCGACTCTATTTCCCCAATAAAATGACTTTCAGGTGGAAGCAAGAATTTTATTTAAAAACCACTGCTCGTTCACAATTTTTCAAACGTAGAAGTTTGATTTCATCGTTAGTCGTTCGCACTTGTGAATGTTCTCGATTAACACTAATGCCGCCCACTACTTCACCATCGCAGATTTCGCACAAGAGTTCCATTCTGGTGCAATGAAGGTCGTTTAATGGGAGATATTTAAGATCTCAAAAAATTTCATTACGTCAAACAGGATCTATGTAACTTTTTTATTATGTCCCCAATAGAAGGTTCTGATTCCAGCATGTGGACATGTTTAACATGAAGTTCTCAGCATCGATTCCTCATAAATAAGATTGTTAAGGGAGCAAGTGGCCCAGAGGTCGCAGGCGTCCTGCAACACACATGTGGAATCGGTTCCCGCACCCATGACTCACCAAGCCCTTCATCCTTTGGGGTGGAAAACTTGGTACCAGATTTGTCTGGAAAAGTCGAAGCACTGGATCGATACATCTACCGCCACCACGAGTTATCGTAAAGGCCAGATATGCACTCAATCGCCTGCAAACGGCTTTCACGCAAGAATGATAAGGTACGACGTCATCGGCCTGGCCGAGACTAGACGACGTCACCCATACATTCACCCTGTCTATGACACTGAAGAAGAACTGTTCCTAGGAACATGCGACAGTAGAGGCGTAGGCGGTGTCGGCGTTCCCGTCAACACCAGTTTGTCCCTGAACATCGATTCATTCGAACAGCTTACAACCAGAATCGGACGTTTACGATTAAAAAGATATGGATCAAAACCGGCTTTGACAATGTTCGTCGTTTACGCGCCAACATCAAACTATGACGAAGAAGAAGTCGAAGCGTTCTACATGGACTTGGAGAGGTTCTACAGAGAAGACCACACATTCTTCAAGGTCATCATTGGAGATTTCAATGCCAAGATCGGACCAAGAAGATCGTCTGAGGAACGTCACATTGGGACCCACGGATTAGAATGGAACGAACAGGGTGAGCGGCTCTCTGAGTTTATCATGGCGACCAAAACCATCCATGGTAACTCGCAATTCCAGAAGCCTCACTCTCAACGATGGACGTGGGAATCTCCTAATGGAGAGTACCATAACGAAATAGACCACATCATAGCAAATAAGAAGTTTTGCCTAACCGATGTCGCTGTTGTCCCAAAATTTTACACGGGATCAGACCATCGCCTCCTTCCTACAAGGTTCTATTTCTCACGGAAGGGAAAAAAAGGCGCTAAATTGAAAAACCGATGTCCCAGAACCACCACAAACTGGGATTTATTCAGCTCATTAGTCGCTTGTTGGGAAGATGCCGTTGTCGACAACATCCGCGAGGAATATGATCGGCTCATTGAACATCTTCACGTTAGCGCCATGAAAAGTGAGAGCTCGAAGGTCACCAAGAGACGTCTGTCTCTAGAAACTCTCGAGCTAATACGCTAGCGTGGAATCGTACGAGCTGCGGGCAACCGCGAACTAACGTCCGAGCTTGCGAAACAGTGCAGACAGGCGATAAAAGACGACCTTAAAGAGAGAAGAGCAGCAGTAATGGTCGAAGCAGCATAGGCTGGGAAAAGCATTCGCAAAGCCCGCCGAAGCTTCGCCAATTACAAGAACAAGATGATTGCACTCCGACGCACAGACGAAACAATAACAGCGTCCAGAAAGGCAATGGAGAAATTCATCCACGAATACTAGTCAGATCTCTCTGATAGCCACGTCCACCTCTTGTCTTATAAAATAAAAAAGGATGGATATGTTGTTCCACCGGTTCTCCCTTCCGAAATCCAACATGCCATCTCGTCGGTGAAAAATCAAACAGCACCAGGTCCGGACAGTATAAGACCAGAACAACTGAAGAACCTTCCTCCAGTCCCCGTAAGCACACTGGCTTGGCTCTTCTCACGTTACCTGTCTGAATGCAAGATCCCTACTCAGTGGAAGACCAGCATGACCTTGCTATTGTTCAAGAAGTGTGACCTACACGATATCGGCAAGTACCGCCCAATCTGCTTGTAGTCTGTTGTCTACAAGCTTCTCACTCGAGTTATCCTAAACAGGATTGGCAGAACATTGGACGAAGGACAGCCACGTGAGCAAGCAGGGTCTCGACAAGGATTTAGTATGATGGACCACATTCACACGTTAACAAGGCTCATCGAAGTATCGCGAGAGTACAAAAGACAGCTCTGTCTCACTTTCATCGACTTAGAGAAGGCCTGTGACTCAACTGCAATAGAAGCAGTCATGGATGCCCTTGGTAGTCAAGGAGTCCCTACTCAGTACATAAAGATTCTTCGTGAACTGTACAAAAATTTCACAATCAAGATTTCACCATTTCCACAACGATATTAACGTTGACGTCAACAGAGGAGTTAGGCAGGGCGATACAATCTCGCCAAAAGTGTTTACAGCCACCCTCCAGAACGCCATGCGAACATTGGAGTGGGATAATATGGGAGTGAAAATCGACGATCGGCAGATACATCACTTTCGCTTTGCTGATGATATCGTTCTTATAACACCAGACATTAGCCAATCGGAACGTATGCTTGCGGACTTTGATAAAGCGTGTGGAAAGATTGGTCTTCGACTAAATCTTAAAAAAAACGATGTTCATGAAGATGCTCCAGTTATGTCTATCTAGGTGGGAAAATCAATATGATAAACGACTTAGCTCCAGAGCTGAGAAGAAGGAAACGAGAGGCTTGGGGAGCTCTCAAGAGCATCGAGGATGTAGTGAAGAGAACAAAGAACACCCGACACCGTGCCCACCTTTTCGACTCAACGGTTCTTCCTGCCCTAACGTATGCGTCAGAAACTTGGTCGCTACGTAAGCAGGATGAATGATCACTCAGCGTTGTCGAACGCGCAGTCGAAACGACTATGCTAGGAGTATTTCGTTCCATACAAATAAGGGATGAGACCCGAAGTTCCGACCTACGTCAACGATCGAAAACCAAAGATGCCGTTCTATACGGCAAACAGTCGAAGATAAGGTGGGCCGGACACGTAATGCGTATGAATGATAACCGATGGACAAGGGCTGTTAGTGACTGGATTCCTCGGGATGTGAAACGTACTGCAGGAAGACCACTAACCCGATGGTCAGAGTTCTTCACGAAAAGCCTAGAAAAAAGATATGATGCTCGACGAGTCCCTAAAGCGAGGAGAACCCACTGGGCTACTCTTGCACGCGATAGGGAAAAATGGAGGATTTACTGGCCCCCACTCGAGTCACTCGACGATCAACGGGACTACAGGTGATACAGGTGATGTTTCCACTTAAATGTTCAATTAATCGTCGCGATAGCAAAGGGATGCCTGCGACTTTCCTTATTTTTAGCTTTGAGTTGGCCATGACGAAAGTGATGTTCTCCTGAGGGACTTGCAGTGCTTGACCGAAGTATTCGTAGGTCTAATTTACTGGTGGCTATTCTTTCATGCACTTACCATATATTCAAGCCAATGTACGCTCTTCGTGGAATTGACGTTGAGGGCACTCATCAGCATTTTCCTTAATTGGAGAAATACTTTTATACGTGGGTGACGATTTTGCGTTTACAATGAAAGTAGCTGTCAATGCGACTCAGCAGAAAGGGAGACTCTAACACCTTTCTCTACTTTTACCTCACATATAAGGTTTATTTCACAAAGTTTCTTTTGGTCTTCATTGGATTGCTTGTACGCTCACGCCACACATTCCATTTCTCCATTGTTCCTGAGGCTGAGGATTTCTCAATACAAGCGATTCGTAGGGAAGCATTTCGTAGGTTGATGTCTATGTAAGATTTAGTACAACGTGCTCGTAGTATCCAACAACCTGGTGGACGAAATCCAATCAGAAAATGCATTGCACGTTGTGGTGTTGTTTGACCTATTTAAACGGTCCACGTCTATATCGTACACATGTTGCTGACGAAACAAACACAAGCTATGCTAACTGTTGTGAGAATCCGCTGAATTGATCTTCAAAAAATAGCTTTAAAACAATGGTAAGAAGGTCTCTAACATTTACTTTTTAATGTTTACAATGTGCTATTGGCAAAGAACCAACCTCTTTGCAAGAAGTGGAGTATGACGTAAATATACTTATCGAATGTTGATAGGAATTTCAACCAACACATTGGTAATAAGATGGTTGAAAAGAACTCATTTCAGTTCATAATGTACCAAAACTACTTGCTGGGAGTCCTGATGTGTCCTGTATACTTGATTATCTATGCGAAAATCAGAAGGCGAAAAAACCTTAATGTTGGAAAAATCAAAAAGGAGATACCGTTCTTAATCCAGGCGAGTGCACCTTAGTTCTCCTACTTTCTTTGAATTCTGAAGCTGTTATTATTCGTCTTTAGAAAAATCAAGAAACAATTTTTTAAGCTATGGCTTTTTGGATTTTCGACCATCTTAGCAGAGGTCGTTGACAACATAGAAGCTTTACGGCTGGCTTTTTCAGTTCCTTCGTGATAGGCCTAAAAAGGTTAGAGTATGAAGGTTAAGTTGTCCGACGTCAATAAGTTTAAACCTTATAATTTCAAACGAAATAGAAAAATTAATCCAGCAAAAAGAGTGAAAGCTTTCATCGACTATTTCTGCCCTCATATTTTTAAAAGCTATGTCCACATGCACAATGTATTGTGAGAATAGATATGTCCCACTAGCAATTTTATTTTTCGTTATAATAGAAACAAATAAAAAAAGCTACTACTAGCTTCACTTCATATCCTTGATCTGCTCTTTCTCCTTATTTTAATCTGATGTACCATTTTGTCTTTTTTCCCCGCTCTTTTTCTAAACGATCCGGCACCATATACCATGCGGAGTCCAAACATTTCAAGTGTTTTGTTACGTTTCATTCAATATCTGCGTGCGTGGTTTTGATCGCTAATCGAGAATTCCCTGCTGTTCATGAATATCACTGGATGTTGATGAGTAAATTTTTTCTGAATTTCTAGTATAGCTTTAGCTTTGTTAGACAGTCTCTGTGCACAACCACAATAATACTTGGATATTTGCAAACCTTCGGGCCGCAGGTGTCTGCGGTGAAGAACGAACGTGCTACTATCCTTTCTGGGGACTAGCGCGTTCACCACGGCACCATGCGGATCCTTCGTTTCGCCTGTCTCTGAGCTAGTCCTATCGATAAATGCCGTCAGCAGACGTCCTTCGAAGAGATTAATCTAGGAAGCCCAAATCGGCAATGAACCCAGTTAAGGTGCGCTTCCCGACCACAGCCTCAGCTTAACTGAATGGTCGGTAGAAGTAGGTGAGAAACAGACACTTGAGTTCTGGGGTTTTGCAAATATCTCAGCATGCATCATTGTGTTTGTATCACACATACCACGAAAAATTGTAATAGGCGGTGAATAAATAAGTTAACATTGTGATCTCTACTGCAGTCTCTGGGTATTTCCGCTGTCACCCGGTGTGTTGATCAAAGTGAGGTTTTCCCATACAAACATTCTACCAATTAGCTGATCTCGAGGAATAGTGCACTTGTTGAATCAACACGTACAGCGTATGTACCATTCTTAACCATTATACTTCACTATTCATAAGATTACGAAATTGTAACGGCTCACAGCGCAGGATTATGAAAAGCGTTCGCGGGAGTGAATGAGAGCGAAGAATTGCTTGTAAAGTGCCTCAAATGTGGGTAATTGCGCCTTTATACATATATACACTCTAATTATACAACGGTACAATGAAATTTGTAATGTATGTGCAATAAATTGCAAGTGAAGTGGCTCAGTGAGTGCTGCACTTCGCGCTTTCTGAGATCTGGGAAATCTCATTATTCTGGAGCTGTAATCCAAGATGTGTGAATCAACACATGCTGTGTCTTTGCAACAAGCCTACGTCAACTTATTAATCTAAGAAAGTATTGACTATTCATGCTAGGGTTAAACTGTAATCTGCTTTAAAAAATACCGTCCAAATGTTCGGTTTATTCTCGAATTCCTAGATAAATAACCGATGATCTCTGAGTTGCTCAAGTGAATATGACTCACTTTACCCTGGTGCATGATCGGATAGGACTGGACCTTTAGTGAGATCAGCTCGTGTTGGTCGATGGTAAGCGGCAGACGAGCTATACTAATGGTTTATCATGTCCATTTTAGTCTGTTGTGAGCGATTTTTCCTTAGCGCTTGAAGTAGTGCTTCGCTTTGCAGGAGAAGAATTTGTGGTTGTTGTGAAGCAATAGACAATGAAAGTGGTAAAGGAGTGTCGACCTCTTAATAATTTGCGACCTTTTCAAGAAAGTAGTATGAAATTATCTTCGATCATATGTACACAAGGTGCTGAGAAAGGGTATTTTAGGCCTAGTGGCTTTATAAGAGCTAAAGCTACTCAAAAAGGTTAAAAACAGTTAGTATCCGTAGACAAATAGAAGAGCGACCACGCCACAAGGATTGTGCTGAATAGGAGGAACCCTAGCTTGTATAGAAAGAGCACTTTTTCCGCTTAAAAACGCCTTTTTTCAGCTATTATAACGTATTATTAGCAAACCTGTATTTTTCTATTCTGAGAAATTGGTAGGTCTTTGTGTGGAAAACCATTATTTCACATTCCTACGTACTCGTATTTCAGACGATTCCGATCAGTGTGCTCTTCGTTATCCAAATGGCGATGTTCAGATTCATACCAGTCGTTGGCATAACCGGTTATGCACGCTTCTTCGCCGTCGCTCTGGAGAATCTCGTTATTATCGCAAATGGCATGTCTTCACCGGTCATGCTGCTGATTTTCAATGTAGATGTGCGAAAATATGCTCTTAATGTGTTCCGGAATAATGCCACTTCAACTGTTCTAGTAGTGATGTAGGCTAAGTACCAAATACGACGAACAACTAGCAAGCAGGAGAGAGGCACTGCGGAAAAAGAGCTCTGGATCTCGGAAAATGTTGAGATAGATAGAAAAATAACAATGTCGTGTGCTTCCTTCATACTTCTTATTTGTAGAGAAAAGCAGCATTTAGTTGTCGTAGCGGCCGTGGCTTTTAACACAGGCATTTTAAGAAGCCATCAGAAATAGTAGTGCTAAAAACTTTAAAATGGTGACCATCGATTTGATCTCAGTGATTTCTTGTTTTTATTTGGTAGTTTGGTCCAACCTTATTGTTCTTATAGCTTGATTTCTGCGTTGATTTCACAGTATTTGTTAGTACCAGAAAAACCTTGTTTTTATTCTAAAAGTCAGTATATTACTGTACATACTGTTTATATTAATCCATGACAGCATGCGATGTGGTCATGGTCATTTGAGTTAATCAAGATTCATTCTCAGCTTCTTGTGAAGCTTATATGAAGTTATGCACGTCTACAAGTCAAGCGATGACAAAATTTAGTTGAAACTTTAGAGCTCGAGAAGATTTCTCTCCGAAACAATCTCATACCTGCATCTACTTAGGGAGAATGGTTGAAAAAATCGTTTTGGATTTCCTTGAATTGAAGTATTTACAGCGAGTTTACGTAGATGCTGTGATTCTAAATCAGCACAGTAAATACAGAAATCTAAAGCCGATCAGGGGCGCGTGTGGCGCAGTGGTTGGAGCCGCACTGAAACACGCACGTGGAATCGATCCCAATGCCCATAGTCCACGAAGCCTTCCATCCCTCCGGGGTCGGCAAATTGGGGCCAGACTTGTCTGGGAGGATAGCAGCACTGACTCCATACATCGGTAGCCACTGCGATTTATTGTAAAGGCCAAATATGCATTGAATCATCTCCAAACGTTACTTAGTGAAGTCGAATGCAGGCCCTGAAGACTGGCTCTGATGCAGACGAAGACGTCGAAACGTTAGCCGATAATAAATATTATTATCAACCTCGTGTAAGCTTATCAAAGAAAGAATACTAAGTCCACGAAGCCTTCCATCCCTCCGGGGTCGGCAAATTGGGGCCAGACTTGTCTGGGAGGATAGCAGCACTGACTCCATACATCGGTAGCCACTGCGATTTATTGTAAAGGCCAAATATGCATTGAATCATCTCCAAACGTTGCTTAGTGAAGTCGAATGCAGGCCCTGAAGACTGGCTCTGATGAAGACGAAGACGTCGAAACGTTAGCCGATAATAAATATTATTATCAACCTCGTGTAAGCTTGTCAAAGAAAGAATACTGTAAAAAGTGTTATGCTATAACTAAGAATTTTGGTATAGATTGTTGGCAACTTTCAACCAAATGGGGAAGGCTGGGTATTTTTTGCGAATTTAATCTAAAGCATGAGCTCGAGATGCATGTGAAAGCTTTAGAGTGGATGCCAAGACAGTAATACTTTTTGTAACAATAACAATGTAAAGTAGGCATGAAAAAGCGACCAGACTGACTCTTAGAGAATATATGAAGGACGAATCGTCTTTATCGTCTATGCCTTAATTAAATTATAAGGTTCAGCAGAGTATTTCCGCAACTTCAGTAGGCATATCTCGGAACGAGGATTTCAGTCGCATTGGAAAAAAATAGCTTCTTTGAACGCTGACTGCTTTCTATTAGACTTCCACTGAGTACTCCACGTGGGAGCCATCCACAGAAAGTTTTCATGGAAGGGTAATACGCCTCTTTCACAGTAAAATATCAGTCAAAGGTATTGTGTGAGATCACACATTACAACGAGAGTGTGGAAAAAAGGAGTCAACCTCTCGTTTGTTTATCTTGAAAACAGCGAGTTATTCTATTCTTTTCAACTTTATTGCAAGATTATTTGAGGTTGTTGTGCGTCATTTTTTCATCTATTTTTTCATGTTTTTGGCGAAATTAGTGAAAACTGGTTATGACACACAAAGGACAAGCAATTTGCGATTCGTTTCGAACGACAGAATTGAAAGAAACCAAATCCTTACGGGTAAGCAACTTAGTGAAATAGTAGTTAATCGATTCCATTCTGTTCTATTTGATCAGAGTTCGCTAAGTTTGATTTTTTTTTGGTCTCTCTCTGTCTATCGATTCCTAGTGCTTCACTTGTCCTCGTTGCTGTCACTTGAGAGCAAAAAGTCCGGAGTACCTTAAATAGCTAGCAGTACAATGCTGCTTTCAAATTCATGCAGCTTACTAAAAAAAGAAAGAACATGTTGGTAAAGTCCTTCGTAAAACGCGAGAACTGTATTGAAAGAGAATTGTAAAGAAATGGCATTCATTACGGGATAAATGGAACGAAGCTATTCAAGCTATTCCGATATTCACAGTGTTTAGCTTTAGACTTGATGTAAAAATGGTGCAAAAAGTAAAACCAACATGAATACCCTACAGTTTTTGCCTACCTGGAGAACGGACACTGGTCGGAGGAGCATTAGGAGTCAATGATCCTAATTTGTACACCTGAAAACTTACAGTACATTTTGTCCGAGATTTATTCTCATTGTCAGATTCGAAATCGCTGTATTCTCTAATGCCCACTGTTTGCCGTTAATTGTAACACAGTTCCGACTTTCCAGTAAGAAAATTTTTCTAAGAAATAGGTGCACATTGTGAATTGATGGATGTAGTAGTTTGGAAACGTGAGCTTCTGTCAAAATGTGCGTAAAGAATGTCTTTAAAACGATCCCGAAGATAACACATCGACGGTACGAAGAACTGTGGATGCCGGCTCGGATCATTGGCTCTAAGAAAGGCGCAGGTGTCAAGGCACTGGTCGAATAAAGCTTTTTTATTAAAATATTGTAAACTTAATAATTTAAGTGCACGTTGACTAGTCTTGCCGAGTTGAACGAAAGTCGATTTTTGAAATTTCTATAAAGAGTGTGAAGTTCGTTTCGCTCTAGTCTTTAAGAAGAGAAAGAAAAACCTCTCTGGGAAGTGGTACAATGCCGGGTACAACGCCTTTTGTCCGTAATCCTTTCCGCTCCCATTCGTCGCTATGTTCATCGGCTGGTGGAGTTAGCAATGATCCTAGAATGCAGATAGAGAAAGTTTCAGAAAGAGCAAGACTTCGTGAGGATTTTCTTGATAGACATTAACTTATTTGGATTTATAAATACGGCATCAGGATGTTAAGCTAAGTGCCTATAGTCACGGATGCTTTCTGTTCCAAGTTAAATTTGTCATTATTGAAATGGTGTGTCTGTATGGAGTGTTTAGGTTGATCTGTAAGCACACACAGGCACGTTGATTCGAACCAACGCCTGATGATCACCAATCGTTCTGTACTTTAAGGGTAGGCAATTTGCTAACAGAATTGGTTGGAAGGATAGCAGCACCAACGTAATTCATTGATATGCCACCACAAGTTTTTACAATGACCAGATATGCATTCAATGACCAATACTTGATGAGTTTGCATGTATAGCCCATCCCTCAAAGATTGATCAACGCCAAAAGCATTGTCCATTATCTTTTGTTTTTAAAAATCTCCGAGTCCTGTGTTATCACAATCACATAGTAATTTCTCCAACGCTCCTACCAGATACTACTGTGGAAGATAGGTTTACTGCCGATGTAGTTATTTGTTTTTTACTCGATACGACACCACATTCATTACACTGTGAATATCCCGGTAGTTTTTGTATTCAGTTCCTTTCCTGAAATCCATCATCTACGAAAGTTTTTCAATTTTTTTTTTTTTTTGATTAGCTTCGACTGCGGCCCGACTATATTTGGGATTCGTTGAATGCACCCTGAATAGTCCAGCCGATTCTGTCTGGAATCTTGAGATAGTCATGCTAAGATGTATTCATAAAAATTAGACGGAATCCGTTTATCAAGTCAAGTCTGATGACAGCTTCCCGACGGCAGAGAGCGTGGTAGGCCTAAGATGGGGTCGTCCGCGTAATGAAAGGGATTGCTACCAATTCGCTGCCGGCTCCTTAAATAAAAAAATTCTATAACTCTAATTATCAATATCAATAGATATCAATTACTATAAGGTCTTGATAGGGCACTGAACGAGATCTACTTTCGGAAAAGATGCCACCTATATCACCTGTGCAATCTGTAGTCCCGTTGATCGTTGAGTGACTCGAGTGGACGCCAGTAAATCTATTTTACCCTGTCGCGGGCAAGAGTAGTTCAGTGGGTTCTGCTCGCTCTAGAGACTCATTGACCATCATATCATTCTTCTAAGCTGTTCGTGAAAAACTTTGACTGCGGGTTGGTGGTCTCCCTGCAGTACGTTTGACATCCCGAGGAATCCAATCACTAAAGGATCTTGTCCATCGGTTGTCATTCATACGCATAACGTGCCCGGCCCATCTTACATTCCATTGTTTGGCGTAAAAGACGGCATCTTTGATTCTTAGTCGTTGATGGAGGTTGGAGCTTCAGATATCAATGGATTCCATGACTGCTTCTATCTCAACTGAATCAAAGGCCTTCTGTAAATCGATGAAAGTGAAACAGAGCTTTTCTACTCTCGCGATTGTTCAATTCCTTGTTATCGTGTGAACGTGGTCCATCGTATTAAATCCTTGTCGAGACCCTGCTTGCTCACGTGGCTGTCCTTCGTCCAATGTTCTGCCAATCCTGTTTAGGATAACTCGAGTGAGAAGTTTGTAGACGACAGACTACAAGCAGATTGGGCGGTACTTCCCGATATCGTGTAGGTCACACTTCTTGAACAATGGCAAGGTCATGCTGGTCTTCCACTGAGTAGGGACCTCGCATTCAGACAGGTAACGTGTGAAGAGTCGAGCCAGTGTGTTTACGAGGACTGGCGGAAGGTTCTTCAGTTGTTCTGATGTGATCCTCTCCGGACCTGGCGCTGTTCGATTTTTCACCGACGAAATGGCATGTAGGATTTCGGAAAGGAGAGCCGCTGGTACAACATACCCATCCTCTTTTACTTCATATTACGGGAGGTGTCATTGTCAAATCCGGTATTGACCCACATCTTCTTAATCGTAAAAGTGGGAGTCGGGTTGTGAGCTGTTCGAATGAATCTGTGTTCATGGACAAACTTGTGTTGACGAAAACGCCGACACAGCCTACTCCTCTACTGTCGCATGCTTCGAGGAACAGTTTTTCTCCAGTGTCATAGACGGCGTTGAATGGGTGGCGTCGTCTCGTTTCGGCCAGGTCGATGACGTCGTGCCTTATAATTCTTGCTTGCATGAGCAAGTCTTGTATCGAGGACTCGAATGCAGGTGTACGTGTATTGTAGGTACAGACCGTCACCATAGTTCTTGATCCAGGTAGCTTCCATTGGCCCTGTGATTTTAGGAGCCTCTCCGCACTCGTCCTACCCAACGCTGCGAAATTGGAGGCTCTTTCTGGGTCAGTGGATTAAGGCCCGTTTTTTTCTGTGTTTGGCATTTTGATACCCACGTATGGCTTGCTGGGCTCTAAACGTGTGGCTGGGTATACTCACGGGTAGTCTGCCAAGCTCTTCCAGAGTGGACATGGAGATTATTTGTTGGAGGCGAGGCCTAACCGCCTCCCATACACTTCCCTGTCACTTGATTGCAGTGTTTTGGGCGAATTGACTCGTAGAATCGAACCCGCATAAACTAGAACGCACCCGTACACACATGCATGAATACGCCCAGAAATTACAGTATGTGCGCCAAGTAGCCTCGCGGCTAACCGGTTCGAGATCCTTCATATGAGGGAGATCCGTGGTCGGAAAACGTGTAGGTTCTTCAAAGGTGATTCGTTATAGAGAGCAATTAGGGAACTCCTCTTTGTAACTTGTTGGGCTACGAAAAAATGCTTCATGTCGAAACTTTTTTACTTAATGATGAAGTTGGCAATGAGAAGTGCTTTCATTATTAAGAAAATATGTTTACAGTTTCGCTACGCTTCTTAACAATCTAACACTTTGATTTTGAGAAGAATCCAGAAATTTAATAAAGCTGAGATATTTGCAAAACTTCAGACCGCAGGTGTCTACGCTGGGGAACGAACGAGCTATTGTCCTTTCCGGGGAGTAACGTGTTCACCACCATACCATACAGTTCTTTGGTTTCGTCTGTCTCTCAGCTAGTTTTATCGATCTCTGCCATCAGCAATCACTCGTCGGCGGGATTGATCTGGCGAGCCCAAATCGGCAACGGACTCAGTTAAGCCATGGCTGCAATTATAATTACAATTTTAATTTATTATTTAGTGCCTACTCTTTTTAATGGCAGGTTATATATCCACCAAATCATTGGGCTCCCCAGATCAATCTCGTTCACGGGTGATTACTCATGGCAAAAGATCGATAGAACTAGCTGAGAGACAGATGAAACGAGAGAACTGTATAGTATGGTGAGGAACGCGTTACTCCCCGGAGAGAACAATAGCGCATTCGTTCCCCACCGCAGACACCTGGGATCTGGAGCTTTGGAAATATCTCAGCATTATTAAATTTATATTTCGCAAAATACACCATGCCATTAAAAGAAAAAGCAGTAAATAATAAGTCAAAATCCAGAAATTCTTCTATTTATGTCGTTACCTTAAAACCATTACACATAGAGGTGGTAGTATGCTGGTGCGTAGATTTAGCTTCAGATCAAAGCGATTGCCTTCTCTACTTTGTTCACATATATTTATATTGGTCGCTGATGGCGCTGATCCATAGAAAACTAGCTGAAGGACGGGCGAAGCAAAGGGCTCCGCACGGTGTGGGTGGTAAAAGCGTTGGCCCCTGGAGGGGTAATAGCGCGTTTGTTCCCCATCGAAAACATCTGCGGTCTGGAGTTTTGCAAATACTTTAGCACCATTGTGGTCGTATTACACATATATTACTTATACTTATACTTATTCGTATGTTCCCAGACTGCAAAATGATAACTTAATGATCCTTCGAGCACAATAAATCACTTACAGTAATGCAAGATATGTTTATTACGCTATTTAGTGGGCTATTGAAGAGAAGACTTTTGCATGTTAGATGCCGTTACGAATTGAAGTCGAAAAAAAACTGATAGCTTTAATAGCAAACAAAATATAGCTTTTGGTGGTTAAAATGCTGGTTTCTGACATTGGACGACAATTTCTTCTGCTGTAGAAGTTCGAGGAGTTAACAATTCCATTTATTAACAAAAGTTGGCTTGGACTTTATTCTATCCTCTTAAAGTCATTTACAGCCTTATAAAACAGCTATCTAGCTATGAACTGTTTTAAACAAAGTCTTCGAAGAATTGAAAACGGAACACAAATTTTATAACACCCAGCACAAGCGTGCAATCTGCAAATATAAAGGATATATTGCAGATAACACCGTTTCATACTGGAAGGTTTCTACTTAGTTTCACTTTTCATTGTTTCGAGGTATTAGCTATGACGCAAGGAAAGTGGAAAAAGAGAAACTGTAGACTCCAGAAAGCTTAATTAATAAAGTCGATACGATTTTTTGACTTCATGGTTTGAACTTCAAAGTGCTCAATATCTTTAACCACATGTACTGGGATACTTGGATAGCCTGTCTTAACTGGTTGTGCGGGTCCTAGCATAGTTTCTGTTTTTTCAGAGTTTTGCTGGTCAAGCCATTGTGGTTCTCCGTAGATCCGAGGTCAGGCTGGCCAATGTCTGTCTCAGGTCTTTACTACCGCAAGCACCTGTATTTATCAGAGGGAGATTTACCACCAAGAAACTTTCATACCAGGACGGTTGGTGGATCCTGATACTTGTTTACTCCTAGCTGTTCTTTCTGATGGAAACGGAGCGCTCCTTATCAACATGGGAGACCCTCCCGAAAGGGCGAATCTTTCGCTATACATCGCAACCCCACAACCAGGACCACCTCTTAGCCACGATGAGGTAGTGAACCACTGGTTGCTTAACCGTATCCATTGATGTTAATGCACAATTGTAGCGTGCTAAGATTGTGTAGAAAGAATGCACTTTTAGAACGCAGAATAACTTGTGAAGGCCTACAGGCCTTGAAATAGTTTGTAGAATCCCTCTGCAAGGATGGAGGAATTGGTTAGCTATCGGCGTGGAATCGATTCATCAGCCGTGTGCAATGTAAGGTATCGCTAACCAATGAAGCTGTATGGCAAATGGTTCCACCACATATTTATATATAACACAATAAATTCCGTGTATTCAATTTGAAGATTTTGTTTTTCGTCACGTTTCGACGTAGGTTTCTCTTCAAGAATTTATTTCAATCACCACTTAAGCCTTCTAAATGGGCTCGGACAGTGTAGATTCTCGTGTAGAAACTTTCCCCATTCTTTAAGAAACTGGCCATAAACAGGTACATAATTTATAGGAGCTTTAAAAAACTTAGAAACAGTTGTGAGAAGGAACACACTGTCATCAATTTGTAACAGGAATCAAAATCCAACACTACCTTCAACCGATCCGATGCAAGCTTAGTTAAAGGATAAAAAAGGATAAAGCTCTCGGCGTTGATCAATCCCTGTGGGATGCGCCATGCATTCGACTTCATTAAGTATCGTTGGAGGTGATTGAATGCATATCTGGCCTTTACAATGACTCGCGGTGGCCAGCCGATGTATCGAGCCAGTGCTGCTATCCTCCCAGACAAGTCTGGTACTAATTTGCCGACTCCGGAGGGATGGAAAGCTTCGTGGGCCATCGGCGCATTTCACGTGCGCGCCGCAGTGGCGCCTCCAACCACTGCGCCACACGCGCGCCACGCTTAGTTAACAGATCATAAATTCATAGCTCCATTGACCATTAACTATGTGCCTGTAGAAGAGAAGGCACATAAAGATGTTAGGGGAAATCGAATAACAAAGCGGCATATTATTATAAATTTTCTATTCGATTTGCTTACATTATGCCAATAGTATCACAGTGGAACACATTTAGCAAACCAGCAGAACTTGAATGTTGAATAAACATGTGGTATCAGCCTCGTGTTAGTTAATCAATGGAGTAGGATAGATTTCCAAATATGATTCACTAAACTGTACACTAAGGCAGAAGTAATCATTTCTGGAAGACAACCAGGGTTCCCAGAGTCGCAAGGCATTATGATGTGTCCTCAAATGGCTGATAGCGCGGATTAAGCGCCTATTAGAAGCGGCTTTATGTTTCAATGAGACACACAAGTGGAACCAAGAGACGGACTCCTTGTTTCTGATGTGCCGATTTGACACATTTCTTTGGCGTTTACCTGGACATGTGCATCCATTGTGTTCCTCTTTTGTATATATTGTATTCTACAATTCATTTTCACCGAAGCCCTGCAATCAAGTGACTAGCAAATAACTCAAAAGACCGACTTTTTATAAGCCTTGGGATAAATAATCGATATATGTACATAAACATGTTCACACGAGCTACCTTTGTTGAGTTGCTGCGTGGTTGGTAAAAGTTTTCGTTGTTTCTGTTGTTGCCTTTGTTGTTGCTGTTGTTTTCGTTGCTGGTCGATGGCTGACGTATTGGCGACTTCGCCTTCCTCAGAGCCGTATTTTGCAAGTGAGACGTGAGTATACCACCATCGCAGCAGCTTAACATAGGCACCTCGTAGGAACATTTGTAGATAGGGGAATAGGAAAAGTTGTGAGCCGGGTAGGAGCGATCTCTAACAAATCTGTTCACCATCTGTTCCGTTAAAACTGATAAGTGACCCTTCACCAAATCCTCGCCTCCATGTCTAGGGTCTTGTAAACAATGAGTGCGTTTCAAAAGCAATAACCATTGAAATAATTGAGCCTCATTACTCTGAGAGCAAAAGAGCACCCGATGCGGAAGCGTCGAGTATGGTAAGCGCAGACAGGCTACTGAAATCCGAGAACAATTCTAGACTGCTTAAGTCTGGGAAAACTAATATGACGATATCTACAATGTCTGTTCACTTGCACCTGAGTTCCCTATAGAGTAGCTGACTATTCAAGTTAAAGGATAAGGTACGGCTAATCGAAACAAGAAGACGGCGCCCATTCAATGCCGTCGTGGCACTGGAGAAAATCTATTTCTCGGAACAAGCTACAAAAAATTGAGTCGGCAGCGCCGGCGCTCTCGTAAACATGAGTTTGGTCACGAACATAGGTTCTTTGAAACAGCTGACAACCCAAATCAGATGTTTACGGGTGAAGAAAGGCGGATCAATACCGGCTTTGATATTCTTCATCGTCTACGCACAGACCTGAAGCTATGACAGAAACGAAGTCGAAATGTTCCTTATTCGCTTGAAGGAATTCTACACAGAAGACAAGACATTCTTTAATGTCATTACCGGTGATTTCAGCATTATGATTTGGTCCATAAGGACGTCTGAAGAATGTAACACTGTGAGCGACGGATTCAAACGGAGCAAGTAGAGGGAACCGCTTTCTGATCTTACCACGACCACCAAGACCATTCATGGTGACTCATAATTCCAAAAAGTCCACGCTTAATTCTGAATGTGGGAGCACTAATAGGAGAGTACCACTACGAAACAGACCCTCCTAACCGATGTCGTTGTGGTCCCAAAACTCTAAACAGGATCAGTTTACCACCTCCTTTGCGAATTCATCCATTATTCGCGAAGAGCTGGGAAAGCCCCAATTTTAGAAAGAAAGTAGCAAACCCACCATAAACTGGAGTTTGTTTAAATTATTGGTATGCCGTTTAAAAGATGCTGTTATTGATAACATATATGAAGCATAAGACCAGATCAGCAAATCTTTCCACGGTAACGCCATAAAAGCTGAGGGTTCGAAAACCAAGAGACTTCTGAGTCCAGAGAGCCCCGAGTTGATACACCAAGATGGATTCGTATGATCTATAGGTAACTACAAACAGACGTGCAAACTTGTGAGCACTGAGGAAAGGTTGCAAAAGAAGATCGAGAGATGAGCAGCAGATATGATCGAAACTAGAAAAGCTAGAAAGATCCCAGGATCGACTTTCTATTAACCTCGGCATTGAATTATGAATTCGAATTATAAGCGGTGAAATAAGCGCAACGATGAAGCGATGCTTAAGAAGGGCAGATCTAGAGGAATCGGTAGCGATAATTGGAATACCACCGAATACTCTTCGTCGCCAGTTAGTTCGTAATCGCTCGTCTATGTGAAACACAAAATTGCGTAATCTGCCTTTATGGCAGGGACGGTGACTGCACGAGTTCAGGTGCGATATACCTGATCTCTTGCAAGGATTGCGAAGAAGAATATATTGGCGAAACGGGCAGACCATTATGTATCCGCATAAAAGAACACCTAGAGAGCAAACGAAAAGCAAGACAGGGCACGTCACTAAGGACGCATAGGATACAAAAGCACAGCGGAGACGATTTTGACCATATGGGACTCTGAGCGGCTGTTCTTCCTCGGTGGAAGACAGATGAAAAAAGCGATGAGTTTTTTCGAGAAGCTGTAGATCTTGTAATTATCGCTCAGATTTTCATCTTTCTGTTTGTGCTGTTGAAGTGTTCGACCTAGTAAGTTGCGTATTAGTGTACCCTTCCAGGCTCTGAAGAAGGCGATTCTGCCGAAACGTCAGCTACGATTGTGTTGTATGTGTGTTATTGTATGGAAGTAAACGTATGCTGTTTAACAACCTCGCGATTGCTGGAAGGATCATTCGCACAGCCAAATGAAACCGTCGATTAGAAGACCAAGGTGATTACAATTCGACGACCAGACGAAAGAGTTAGAAATTTCAGAGCAATTGAGAAAATTATTGACGATCACTACTTGTATTTCTTCGATAGCTACATTCTCCTGTTTTCATGAGAAATAAGGGAACGTGTGGCGCAGTGGTCGGAGGCACCCTGCAACACACACGTGGAATCGATCCCGGCTCCCATGGCCCGGCAATCCTTCCATCGTTCCGGAGTCAGGAAATTGGCACCAGGCTTATCTGGAAGGATATCAGCACTGGCTCGACATATCGGTGGGCCATCCGAGTCATTGTAAAGGCCAAATATGCCTAATGAAGTCGAATATGAAGTCGAATGCATGGCGCATCCCTAGAGGAATGATCAACGTCAAAAGCTTTATCTTTATTTTTTATTTATCCATGTGAAATAAAGGAGAGCCGATATATTCATTCACTTACCTCACTTAAAATTTTGTCGCTTAGAATTTGAACATCTAGATAAGACAAGAGAAAACCTAAACTACTGAAAAACGTTCGGCCAGTCCTTATCAAAACACTGGCTCAACTCTTCATACGTTTCGTGTCAGCACTAAATGTTTCTTTTCAATGTAAAGCCAGGACAAACGATAGTAAGGGATAAAGCTCTCAGTATTGATCTATCCCTGAGGGATGCGCTATGCATTCAGCTTCATTATGCGGTGATTGAATGCATATCTCGCGTATACAATAACTCGCGATGGCCTATCCATGTATCGAGCTAGTGCTGCTATCCTCTCAGACAACTCTGACGCCAATTCACCGACCCCGGAGGAATGCTTTGGCGAGTCTAGGGCGCGAAAGTCGATCTCATGTGTATTGCAAGGCACCTACGACTACTGCGCCATACACGCCTTTTCTCTTTAGATGCATTAGCCGCTGGATTTCTCAGAATGTGAAGTGCACAGCAAGAAGGACATTGACTCAATGGCGAGAGCCGCTCATGAAAGCCCTACTACGTCGATATATGACAATGTTCCTAGCATAAGCAGAACCAGTTTTGATACTTCACACATTGGCGAGTAGTGAAAAATGTATTGGCCTCATTCATGTCACTCGAGGATCTTCGGGATTACATAGGACACTAACGCTGGTCGAGCGCTGTGATAACGTGCATCTTTAGCTCAACGAAACCTTTTAACAACGGAGTACAAATAATAAAAATTTGGCAAGAACAACTACGATATCAACGTTCACGTTGGAAGATTTTCAGATGCCTTTTGCAATGCAGTCGAAATTAAGTCACGACAGATGCGGTTTACACTTCTTGCTCACCTCGAGAATAAGCACTAGACGGTGGCGCACTAGGAGATAACGATCCTAATTTGTAAACCTGAAAACTGACAGTACGTTTTGTGTAATTTCACTGAAAGATCTAAAATCGCAGATTCTCTAATGCTCACTGATTAACACTGATTGTAGTTAAGTCTCAAGACTGACTTTCTTTTAAGCTCAGCAATGATCAATAATTTTCTGCTTTTCTTGATGAGCATACACGCCGTTGCTATTCAAGCACTAATAATATAGTACTTGCGATTTAGCCTTTCAAAGCTTGGAATGGTCAAATTGAAGCGCAATATAACGCAAGGACGAAACGGTGAGTGTTTAAGAGAAATTGCTTGCGACGTGAATGAAATTCATGCAAGAAGTTTTTTCTGCTGAGGTTACGAAAAGGTTCCGTTTCCGAAAAAGGATTGCACATCAATTTCAGGTTTGCATGCTCTGAGGAAGGCGAAACCGTCCAAAGTCAGGTGTTGTATACACATAAATGCTTTAATAACAACAAAGGGCAGATAGCACAGTGGTAGTGATGTTAGTCATCACGAGCATGGTGCTAGTTCGATTCCGCACCGGGCCAAGCAAGTCTCTCATCCCTCCGAGGTTGAGAAATTGGTACCGGACTTCTCTGGGAAAAAAAACACTCTCTGCAATCCAACTGAGAACGCTTCAGCCCGGTTATGTCGAGACTCCGAGAAGAATTAGCTTGACCTGCATTCCTCCATATTCAAGATTAAATGAAAATCCGCAAGCAGCAATCGAAGCCACACGTAAAAACTTGGAAGACTTTCGTGGACGATGTGTGCGAGGAAACGAATTGGATGTGAGAAGTGCTGGGATCGCGCAGTAGACGTGAAGACGGATCAAATAAAGAAAAATACGCCTACGCGCAATTGAAAAAGTGTAAGTCGAAGGAATCTTATTGTGTTCAGTATTTTGTGGATTCCCTTTGAAAGAAAATAATGGGTTGGTCAATTTTAACTCGCGATTCTATTGGGTCGCATGTTAAGTGGCTTTAAGCGGAAAATTTCAAAATTTGCTAGATCAATCGCAAAAACCAGCTTCAATTAAACAAGGCAAAAACGTTTACGAAACTGAAAACGTGGTCGATAAAGTGATAAAAAGTCAGGAGTCGGCGTGTTAGGAGGCATAACTCTCCCGACTACGCGTGCAAGCCATTAGAATTATGTCCAAGTTTGTAACCAGCGCAACCCATTTCTAACGAAACCTTGCGTAGGATCGCGTGTAGCTTACACGAGCTCCAAGATCGACTCCGCAGCAACGCTAGAATTGAGACACGAAATAAAAAAGAACAACGAGAAATAGGGGCACTACCACCACCTCCATTTCCTCAGCTATTCTTTAGACAGCAAGATCCAGACGACGAAGTCGATATAAAATTTCGTATATTTTCGAGTGAAACTCTCAAAATCCTTAACCACTATCGCGCGAAAAAGTTTAGTTCGAACCTCACAGCTGCGCAAAAATCTGGTATGCGACAGGTTCGAGAGCTAATAAAGTCAAAAACAATTAGGCTATCAGTTAGTGATAAGGGTGGAGACTTTGTAGTAATTCCTCGCCAGTTAGATGTCGGTATAACGGAAAAACACCTTTAAGACGCATCTCTTTATCGCGCATGAACTGAAAAGGAATGCAAAGGTCAACATCGGAAATGGAAAAGTGAATGGGTCAAAGTGTGGCAAGAGCAACAGGTTTGAAACCATCAGGCATTTTGCTTCTTAAGCTTCGAATTTCCAGCATGTTTCGTCTTATACTCGCTTATAAAATTTCATAAATTAGTATCCTCTGATGATCTGGCGTCTACCGACCCCTCCACCTTCAAAGTTTGACCTATCATCAGTTGTGTAGACGGGCCTACGAATAGCATAGCTTGGCTTACAAGCCTAGCTCTCAACCAGTTGCTTAAGCACATACCAGCCCATCTCACGAACACCCAAATGTTCCCAGATTGTCTGCGTAGCGTTCGCCCCAAAAGCGCATACGTTATGGAGTCCTTTGACGTTACTGCTCTTTACACTAACGTGTCGAATGACTCCGCAATCCAAGCCGGCCGCGAGCTTGTTCAGCAATTCGAACGAGTGATAAACATGCATGGTTTTTCGACTAAGCAGCTTATAGCCCTCTTAAAGGTCTGACTAAACTGCTGGACCTTCAGATGCTCCGGGAAATATTATGCACAAATTAGAGGGTTGGCAATAGGACAGCGACAGGCACCAACATTTGCCCTTGAGTTAATGTTTAGGATGGAAGCACTAGTAATCGACCTCAGGCCATTTCTTCATTATAGGTACATGGATAATTGTTTTGTCATATGCTTCAAACAGGTGGAAATAGACAAATGCTTTGTGTTGCTGAACGAAAAGTCGGCCTACATAAAGTTAACCCGAGAGAAACAGGAAGAAAACTAGCATTCACTTTTTAACATCCAAATTAACCTATCTGAAAACGGCTACATCACAACTGGTGTCGAAACCCAAACAGTAAGAATATAGTGGCTCATTACCTCTCCTCTCATCCCTCATGCACTAAAAGAGCGGTTATAAGAAATATGCTTCGAACCGCCACAAGGGTATGCACAGGTAGAGAGTAAAGGGAAGATTCCTTGAAAGTGGTGCTCCAAATAGCCACTTTAAATGGTTACGAAACTGTAGCTTCTCGGAATAGGCATAGAAGAAAAACCACGCTCCAGAGCGACAATCCTAGGGAAAACAAAGCTGCGTTCCTCTTGCCCTTTATTTCTAGCAAAATAAGTGCAGCCATAAAACGTTGCTTAATAAGGGCCAGTCTAGAGAATTCCGTAAGAGTGAAAGAAATACCACCGGACACTCTAAGACGCCAGCTAGTTCGCAATCGCCTATATGACCGTCTGTGTATAACGAAAAACTGTACAATTTGCCCTAACTGTAGAGATGGTGGTTGCATTAGCTTGGGTACAGTCTGTCTGATCTCTTGTAAAGCGTGCGGGACGAATACGTTGGCGAAATGCCCGCTATGCGTCCGCATGAAAGAACACCTAGTCGGTAAATCTAAATTAAAACCGAACACTCCACTAGGCGCGCATAGGATGCAGGAACACAGCGGAGATTTCGAAGTAAGAGCCACTATCCTCACGTACGAATCGAAAACATCAGCGCTTAAAACTCTTGAAGCGTTTTGGATCAATTCCAAAAATTCAAAACTGAACCGTGAGGAGGAGTGTCTTGTCATTACGCGTGACCTGGAGGCCACCTCAGGCTAATCCGATGGCCTGACACAAGCACAGTCCTCGCCCATGTAGTACTCTGTGCGGCTGCTATCCACCAACTAACTTTACAAGAATTGAACAGTAGGTGTTTAAATAAAGCTGTTTCTCATGCGAATGGAAATTCATTTGTCAAGTTTTATCTGCCAGGATTATGAAAGTGTTTGGCTGAGTAGATTGCATCTCAATTTGACCTTTCCAGGCTCTGAAGAAGGCGAAACCGCTGAAACGTCAGCTATTGTATCCCAATAAATTCTATGATAACAACCTCGTGTCTGCTTATTGAAATATATCCCAATCTGCGCGCTGTCTGTCGTCTACAAACATTTCACTCGAGTCATCCAAAACAGGATTGATTGAGCACTGGACGAAGGACAGCCATGTGAGCAAGCAGGGATTCGAAAAGTATTCAGTAAGATAGACCACATTTATACGAAAACAGAACTCATCGAAGTATCCCAAGAATACAAAAAACCGCTCTGTCTCACTTTCATCATTTTAAAGAAGGCCTTTGAGTCAATTGAGATCGAAGCAGTCATGGAAGGTCTTGGTAGTCAGGTAGTCCATACTCAGTACATAAAGATTCTTCGTGAGCTGTACAAAAATTTCATAACCAAAATTTCACCATTCACAACAATATTAATGGTGACGTCAGAAGAGGAGTTAGGCAAGGCGATACAATCTCGCCAAAATTATTTACCGCCACCCTCCAGCACGTTATGTTAACATTGGAATGAGATAATATGGGAGTGAAAATCGACGGTCGGCAGATAAATCACCTTCGCTTTGCTGATGATATCGTTCTTATAACACCAGACATTAGCCAGGCGGAAAGAATCCAGGCCGACTTTGATAAAGCTTGTTGAAGGATTGGTCTTCGACTAAATCTCACAAAAACTGTGTTGTGATGAACGGATTTGTTTCGCATGCCTCATTCACGCTCAAAGGAATGAACATCTCCGAATGCTCCTGTTATATCTATCTAAGTCAGAAAATCAATATGATGAACTACTTAGCTTCAGAGCTGAGCAGAAGGAAAAGGGGGCTTGGCGAGTTTTCTAGAGCATCGAGAATTTTAACAAGTGCATGTTTTAGATCAACTGATTGAAGGCAGTCCGAAAATGTTGCCTTCTATAAAAATGTCTATAAGGAGTGTAAAACCATTCTGTTGTTTTTAAGAAAAAAAAGGAAAACCTCTTTCGCAGGCTGTGCAATGCCAGGTGCAACCTTGTTTGGCTGGAAACCATTTCCCCACCAGTCATCACCGTGCTCATCTGATGGTGGTGTTGGTAATCTTCCTAAAGTATGGAATAGGTAAGTTTGGCAAAAAGGTGGACTTTTGTAAACTTTTTATTGAATATCATTTTTTTGAATTAATAAACACAGAGAGGAGAGGTGGAAGGTGTTCCTAGGTGTCGGGCTGCGATGTATAGTGGTGATTCGTCCCCTCGACAAAATCACCCAAACTGAAAAGGAGTTCGGCGTTTCTATCAGGAACCCCAGCTAAGAGTAACGCAGCAATCACCCGTCAACCCTCGGGGTTTGCAAATATCTCAGAATCTCTGGACGGCAGTTGTCTATGGTGGAGAACGAACGCGCTATTGTCCTTTACGGGGAGTAACGCGTTATGGACACCTGCGGTCGAGAGTTTTGCAAATATCTCAGCATCGCTGTAGTTACATTTCGCATTGTAACCTGCCATTAAAAATTGTAGGCAGTAAATAAAACGGTTAAGATTATCTCAGCATCATTGTGGTTATACGGCACATAATACCCTGCCGTGAAAAAACAGGCCGTAAATGTTAGCATTGTGATTTAACCTACAGCTTCAGGTTAACTGGGTTTATCGCCGATTTGGGCTCCCAGATAAATTCCGTTGACGGGTGATTGTTGATGACACTGATCGATAGAACTAGCTGAGAGACAGACGAAACGAAGGACCCGTGTGGTGTGGTGGTGAACGCGTTAGTCCTCGGAAAGGATAATAAAGCATTCGTTCCCTACCGCATATACCTGCTTTCCGGAGTTTTGCAAATATCTCAACATCGTTATGGTTGTATCACACATAATACTCTGCCGTAAAAAATAAGTAAATAATATCTGTGTCAGGTGCTAACCGTCTTGAGTTTCTTTATCGCTGATTCATATTTTATAATACTCTAAAAAACTGACATATTTAATCAAAATGAGAAACATAGCAGTTCGTTGACCATAGCCTAAGGCTGGTTTGAAGTGTAACTTTGGAGAACTGCCAACAAAAATGGTTCGAAAAAAAACCGCTACGAACGTGTGCACAGGAAAGGAGCAGAGAGAGGAGTCGCAGAACATTTTCAATGGCTACGAAACTGTAGCTCGGGATAGGTGTAGAGGAAATCACAGGCCCCCCAACGATAACTCTAGCAGAAATAAGGTCCCGTTTATCCTACCCTCAAATGGGGTAAGTGCAGCTATAAAACGCTGTTTAAGAAGGGTCGGCCTAGAGAAATCGGTAACGATAATTGAAATGCCACCGAGTAATCTAAGACGCCAGCTAATTCGTAACCGCTTATACGACCGTCTATGTGCAACACAAAATTGCATAATTTGCCCCAATGGTAGAGACGGTGACTGCATGAGTTCGGGTACAGTCTATCTGATCTCTTGTAAAGTGTGCGGAGACGAATACGTTGGCGAAACGGGTAGACCACTCTGCATCCGTATAAAAGAACACCTAGTTGGCAAACGTAAACCAAATACCCCACTATGCACGCATAGGACGCAGAGATATAACGGAGAAGATTTTGAAGTAGAGGTTACGATCCTCGCGCAAGAATCGAGAACACAAGCGCGTAAAACTCTCGAGGCATTCCGGATTAATTCCAGGAATCCGAAAATGAACCGCAGTGAGGAATGCCTCATTATCACGCGTGATATTGGGAAGTATATAAAATTGCTATTTTGATGGGACAGGCACATTACGTTTTCATGTGAACACTGCGCGGTTGGTCTCCACATAACATATTAAGTGGAAGGCTCATAGAAAGCGGTGAGTGTGCAAAGACTCTGTGTTCGATGTGATTGAAATCTTGGTTTAGCGTTTTCTCTATTTGTTTATGGAGGTGTTTGGCCGAGTAGATTGCAGTCAACGTGACCTTTCCAGGCTCTGAAGAAGGCGAAATCCGCCGAAACGTCAGCTTGTACGTAAATAAAGAAACGAAATAACACCTCGTGTTTGCTAAACAGAAGTAAAAAGTTCGAAAACGTTTTAGGAAACTTACTCTCATAAGGGTATCTGCCGACAATATTACTAAGTCGTCGTGGCTCGTACACTTTCGCATTGAGTTGGTTCTCGAATGGATAATTACTATTGAGCATATTGTATTGATGCTCTTTCCATCGCCGATTTACATAATCCAAAGCTTCAGGGTACCAAATAATTATTGGTGAATAACTGTAAGGCGAATACAATGATGAAGAAGGATAGGCGTAGTTCTGCACAAGATAAGAGCCACCTAAAGAATACGGTCACATTCTGTAGTGGTAACTTGATAAAATATAACCATCAACTGGTTACTACAGTGGTGAGGAATACACACCATAATAACAACATTGACTGAAGAAGATGGCGCGTGTTGTCACTACCAACGGATTGATCAGTACCAGCGACCGTAGGCACAGCATCGTCTGATCAGCGGCCATCGCCACCGAATCGTAAGCAAACCTTCTTTATATCGTGTCACAAACACCCTTTATGAGTTTGATTTCGTTTCATTGTACCAATGTCAATTTGCAGCCAATCAAAACAATACGCCACAAGGTCGTATCATTTTCAACCCATCACTTGACCAGAGATGATTTCCCTTTTTGCACAAGCTCGTTTTGGAGAGACGTGCTTTAACTTGCTTGTTTCTGCTTATGTTTTAAAGCTTATTTTAAAAACCTTATTTATTTTAAAAACATAGAAACCCAAATTTTAAGAACATTATTTGCTTTTTTTATTACATTGACTCTTTCTTCTTGTTATCATTTTCCGTTCCATTTCTCTCTCTTCCATTCCTCTGATATTAAGGCATTTAACACATTCGCAACGAAGCTGGTTTCTTGAGAACAACGAGAATTCCTCGACGAGGGAGTTTTTTCTTCTATAAAATGTTTTTTCGAGACACTGTATAGATCAAAATAGACATTTGCATTCACATAAAAAATTTTTTAAAGAACAGAAGAATATAATAAATGATATAATGTAATCACCTGTATCATCTGTATCACCTGTAGTCCCGTTGATCGTCGAGTGACTCGAGCAGACGCCAGTAAATCCTCCATTTCTCGCTGTCGCGTGCAAGAGTAGCCCAATGGGTTCTACTCGCTTTAGGGACTCGTCAAGCATCATATCTTTCCTCTAGGCTTTTCGTAAAGAACTCTGACCGTCGGGTCGGTGGTCGTTCTGTAGTACGTTTGACATCCCGAGAAATCCAGCTCTTGTCCATCGGTTATCATTCATACGCATTACGTGTCCGGCCCACCTTATCTTCGACTGTTTGGCGTATAGAACGGAATCTTTGTTTTTTTGATCGCTGACGTAGATCGGAGCTTCGTATCCCATACATTACTTGTGTGAAGCAGGATACTCCTAGCATAGTCTTTTCGATTGCGCGTTCGATAACGGTGAGCGGTCTTTCATCCTGCTTACGCAGCAACCAGGTTTCTGACGCATACGTTAGGGCAAGAAGAACCGTTGAGTCGAAAAGGTGGACACGGGGTCGAGTGTTCTTTGTTTTCTTCACTACATCCTCGATGCTCTTGAAAGCTTCCCAAGCCGCTCGTTTCCTACTGCTTAGCTCTGGAGCTAAATCGTTCAACACGCT
Source organism: Angiostrongylus cantonensis (assembly GCA_009735665.1). Lineage (NCBI taxonomy): Eukaryota > Metazoa > Nematoda > Chromadorea > Rhabditida > Metastrongylidae > Angiostrongylus > Angiostrongylus cantonensis. The sequence goes on along the minus strand of MQTX01000238.1, from coordinate 191,858 downwards.
GATTTCCCGACCTAGGCAGACATAACTCGAGCATTCGGAGACATTCATTGCGTTGAGTGCGAATGGGCAAGCGAAACCAGTCCGTTCCTCATGAGCATAGCTTGTTGAGGTCTTAACATGAGGGCTGGCTATGCTCACGAGCAGCTTGCAATGGCTATTGGAGATGGCTGTTTGCCGAGCCAAGTCGCGCGATTCTTCCCTTAGTTCCTTACTTGTGCACACAGAGGTGGCTGGTTGGAACATGTTTCTCACAAGCGCCCTCTTTGTGTGCGAAGGGTGACAAGAAAGGGAGTGAACCAGGATGTTTTTGTTACTTGGTTTTCGGTACCACTTTGTCATGTAAGCGCTACTTGACACGTTAATTTGAACGTTTAAAAACGGGAGCCAGTCGTCCTTCGGTTTCTCCCCTGTGAACTTGATGTACTGTGACTGCTCGTTTAACAATTCAAAGCATTTGTCCATCTCCTCCTGTGTAGAGAAGACGACAAAACAATCGTCTGTATATCTGCAGTAAAGTAACGGCCAGAGACCGAGAACGGGGCTTCCACTCGAGACCCCAATTGTAACCCCACGAGATAAGTTCCGAGGGAAAGCGACGCTCCAAAAGGAAGGGTTTGGCCAAAACAAGGTCCCGTTTATCTTGCCCTTCATTAGCGATGAAATAAGTGCAGCGATGAAACGATGCTTAAGAAGGGCAGATCTAGAGGAATCGGTAGCGATAATTGAAATACCCCCGAATACTCTTCGTCGTCAGTTTGTTCGTAACCGCTTGTATGACCGTCTATGTGGAACACAAAATTGCGTAATTTGCCCTTATGGCAGGGACGGTGACTGCATGAGTTCACGTGCGATATACCTAATCTCTTGTGGTAGCAAACGAAGAGCAAGACAAGGCGCGCCACTAGGCACGCATTGGATACAAAGGCATAACGGAGAACGTGTGATCTCGCTCCTTACCTTCGTATCGATCGCTGACGGAGGGTACTGCAATAGTCAGCCATATGCGACTCTGAGCGGCTGTTCTTCCTCGGTGGAAGAGAGATGAAAAAAGCGGTGGGTTTTTTCGAGAAGCCGTAGATCTTGTAATTATCGCTCAGATTTTCATCCTTCTGTTTGCGCTGTTGAAGCGTTTGGCCGAGTAAGTTGCGTATTGGTGTACCCTTCCAGGCTCTGAAGAAGGCCGTTCTGCCGAAACGTCAGCTCCGATTGTGTTGTATGTGTGTTATTGCATGGAAGTAAACGTATGCTGTTCAAAAACCTCGCGAAAAGCTAAGAGAGAAAACGACGAATTCATAATCCAGTGCCGAGGTTAATGGAAAGTCGATCATGGGTACTATTACAGGAAAAAATGTAATATGACCGGCAGTTTGACCAGAAATCAGTCCACGTTTTTAGCTATCAGCTTCAAGCTAACACCTATTTTTTGACTAAAAAGAAGGTTTGTAGTTGGAAAAAAGCTGCTACAGTTTGGATTACGAACTTTCTCTTTTTTGACAACAAACAATTTTATTCCATAAACGCAGAACTACTGTGGTTCTTGAATGCGCAGCACTCACTTGAATGAGATAGAGCACAGCTTCTTAATTCTTCAAATTTTTCCATTATTTATTGGGCTATACACAGTTGCACATTATCACCCATGATAGGGCGCGTGTGGCTCTGTCGTCGGAGACGCCCTGCACCACACACGTGGAATCGATCCTCTCGCCTATGGTCCACCAAGTATTCCATCTCTCCAGGTCGGTATTTTGGTACCAGTCTTGTCTGGGAGGATAGCAGCCCAATGACCTCTCATGACCCCCTCCACGTTCTTACCGCCTGCCAGCTACTGAGTGCGCTGTTGGGATGTTGGTAGTAATTCTTCACACTGTTTTACTTTTAGTTATGCCTCCACATGTGAATGTCAAACTCTTTTGTTTGGCATGCTCTGCTTGCTGACGTTGAACCCCCTTACAAATCTTTGTCCGACATTCAGAAGCACTTCTAACTAACGATGATGTAAAATCAAGCTATCCTTTCCTTCAGACGAAATAAGCTACACCATTAGGAGATACTTAAGAAAAGGTGGTCTTGAAAGTTATGAGGCGTGTATCGACCTCCCACACAGTATCCTACGCCGTCAGTTAGTTCCCAAGCGGCAGCTCAAAAAACTGTATGATCAGTGTTAACGGGAGGGACGGATATTGCATGAGTTCAAGTACAATACGCTTGATCTTATGTAAGGCATGTGGTGTAGAATACACTGGGTGGACGGGTAGGCAACTTTGTTGTGTCCGCATAAAAGAACGTCTAGATGGAAAAGTAAAAAATCGCCTAAGAAATCGTTTAGGTGCATGTAAGGCTCAAAAGCACAACGGCGAAGATTTTGAGCGAGTGGCCGGATCCTAGCACAGGAATCAGAAACATCAATGCGCAAGACTCTTGCGGCGTTATGGAGAAGTTTCAGAAATTTAAAGATGATCCGAAACAGTGAATGCCTTACTATTGTGACCTGGAGCTTCATTTCAAAACGATTTTCTGATTTGAGTGGGTCTCCCTGGTGAACGGTCCTGTGAACAACACACGGGCAGTCCCATTCGTAGTTGCACATTGATCAACATGGCGTTTATTTACACCTTGGATCGTCATTAATGCTTTAGACTTTTTTCCGAACTATAAGACTGCTGTTACGTAAAATACGTCCAGGCTCTGAAGAAGGCAGCTGTGCCGAGACGTGAGCTACCGTTGTGTTGAATGTGTTCTTTTTGTAAGGAAGCAAACGTGTGCTGAAAAACAACCTCGTGATTTCTGAAAAACAAAACGACATATTTATAACCCAGTACAGAGCTTAATAGAAAGTCGATCTTGGGAACTCTGCATTAATATTGCTAGAGCTTCGTAAAATTTAATGGCTGACGTCTCGACGACTTCGCCTTTTACGAAGCCTAGACGAATTATGATATACTCTTATTTCTGTTATTCAGCGATCATTCTTTAGTTTTAGGAAAAAAAACTCGGTCATAAATTAAAACAATATTTGATTGTTTAGAAAGGCTCACTGTTATCTTTTTTAAAGAGTGAGAACATCAGTGTGCCGTTCACATTAGAGTGCTCTCACTCTTTAAAACTCTTTTGCTTCAAAAAAGAGAAGTCGCTGACACTTCAGCCATTCAATTTTAAGAGTGCATTTTTTTGACCTTGTTGTCGTTTTGAAAGACGAGATTTCAATGTCAGGAGCCAAAATTACTACAAAAATGATTCACATAGAAAGTTACGATGTCATTACCAGAAATTGCTCCTTCCTTGTTCACCGTTGTGACCGCGTTTATTAGGAAACGATCTGGTGATTCCGATATTTCCAGATAAAGGCCAGCACGTTCTGGTGGCATTATGGAGGATGATCGATAAAGCACATAAAGCGACCAGTTAATCGTTGTTGTTGTTCTCTTTCTAAATCCACATGGAGCACACTCCGAATTTCTCTTCATTTCTGCAAGGTGAACTTCTCAGACGTGGTGCCTTTAGACTACAACATTTCCTGCGAAGTTAATCCACACGGCAATTAGTCGTTTTTCTCTACCTCGGTCCCTACTTGGATCCTTCTATGGTGCTCCTTCAGGAATCTGAAAGGGTTGGAAGGTAGCCCGTTCTTATTCTGCCTTTAAGGGATGTTTTTCTTGCGTGACTACTGGTGGAATAAGTTCCTCCCTGACTCTCAATATTATTGTACCATCGTGTACCTGGCTTAAATTGTCAGTAAAAGATCTCATGGGCTTTGGTATTACAGAATTTATTAGAATACAATAGCACAATAGCTGACGTTTCGGCGGTTTCGCCTTCTTCAGAGCCTGGAAAGGTCAAATTGAGATGCGATCTACCCAGCCAAACGCTTTCACAACCTTAGCAGATAAAAATAAATGAATTTGCAAACGCATAACAAACAGCTTCATAGAAACACTTACCGCTTATTCGTTGTAAGCATTTCAGTTAGTTGGTGGATAGCAGCCGCATAGAGTAATACATGGGCGAGGTCTGCGCCTGCGTCAGGTCATTGGATCAGCCTGAGGTATGGCGCCTGGTCACGCGTGATTCCTGAGAAATACGAATACAAATTTATTTGTTAAATTTTATCTGCCAGGGTTATGAAAGTGTTTCTCGTGTTTGTTTATTGAAAGAAAACAACGAGTTATCAATCAATGCCGAGGTTAACAGAAAGTCGGTCTTGGGGATGTTCATTCAGTCGTCTCTAACGATGCAAAATGAAGTCGAACGCATGGGGCCTTCCTTAGGGATTGGTCTACGCCGAGAGCTTTTTTTTTATTCCATATATCCTACATTAAAATAAGCCTAACAAATATGAAATGTAATACAACTCGTTAAAATAGATTTTGGTCAGAGGTTAAGCTCGAGAAAATATGACTGTAGACAGTCTAGAGGTCTAGACTCTTGAGCAAATTGATTCTTGCACCTGAAGTGGTTAAATGCGTACTGTTAACCATCACAATTAAGCAATGCATTCCCTGGTACTCGGAATGGTTTACGTTGTTAAACGTAGGCAATGACCTCCCTAAAGTTATTCAACAAGTTGTGTGATATTAATAGTAGTCAAAGCTGCTGTACGTCTAAAGAGGTTTAACATTTAGTATTAAGATGTTTAATATTAATATTTAGTGCCTAATTTTAATGTCTTTAAAAAAGATGTGCTCGTAATTTGCAATAGGATTTCTAGGCAGACTACCATGCTTGAAGTGTCATGCTGTCACAGGACAGTGGTTTTTAGTGGTCACTGGAAGCCCTAACTTAATAGACGAAATAGAAACGGCTTCTAACCTTTTGTACAGCGTTAGATTCGCTATAACAACGTAGTTAACGGATCTCTCTCATATGAGGGATCTCGAGCCGGTTAGTCGCGAGGCTACGTGGCGCGTCCCTATGTGGCGGATAGGGGGTTAATCGCGAATGAAAAACTTTGCTTCCCTGAGACGCTGGTAGATTCAGGTTACATCCAGCGTCAACGCTGGACATTTGAGTCTCCCAATAGAGAGTACCATAACGAAATAGGCCACATCATGGTAAATAGAAAGTTTTGTCTAACCGATGTCTCTGTTGTTCCAAAATTCTACACGGGATCAAACCACCGTCTCCTTCGTGCAAGTTTCTATTTCTCGCGGAAGGGAAGAAAAGCCGCTAAATTCAAAACCCGAAGTCCCGGAACCACCATAAACTGGGACTTATTCAACTCATTCGGCTATTAGAAAGATGCCGTTGTCGACAACATCGACAAGGAATACGATCGGCTCATTGAACATGTTCACTTTAGCGCCATGAAAGCTGAGAGTTCTAAAGTCACCAAAAGACGTCTGTCACCAGAAACTCTCGAGCTGATACGCCAGTGTGGAATCGCACAAGCTGCAGACAACCGCGAACTAACGTCCGAACTTGCGAAACAGTGTAGACAGGCGATAAAAGATTTTAAAGAGAGAAGAGCAGCAGTATTGGTCGAAGCTGCAGATGCTGGGAAAAGCATTCGCAAAGCCCAACGGAAGCTTCGCCAATTACAAGACCAAGATGATCGCACTCCGACGCCCAGACGAAACAAAAACAGCGTTCAGAAAGGCAATGGAAAAATTCATCCACGAATACAAATCAGATCCCTTCGATAGCTACGTCCAGTTCCCGTCATATGAAATAAAAGAGGACGGATATGTTGTATCACCGGTTCTCCCTTCCGAAATCCGACATGCCATTTCGTCGGTGAAAATTCGAACAACACCAGGTCCGGACAGGATAAGATCAGAGCATGTGAAGAACTTTCCGCCAGTCCTCGTAAACACACTGGCTCGGCTCTTCACACGTTACCTGTCTGAATGCAAGGTCCCTACTCAGTGGAAGACCAGCAAGACCGTGTTGTTGTTCAAGAAGGGCGACCTACACGATATAGGCAACTATTGCCTAATCTGCTTGTTGTTCGTCGTCTACAAACTTTTCACTCGAATCATCTTAAATAGGATGGACAGGACAATGGACGAAGGACAGCCATGTGAGCAAGCAGGGTTACGAAAATTTTTTAGTACGATGGACAACATTCACGCGATAAAAAGGCTCACTGAGGTGTCACGAGAGCACAAAAGACCGCTCTGTCTCACTTTCATCGACTTACAGAAGGTCTTTGATTCAACTAAGATAGAACCAGTCATGGAAGGCCTTGGTAGTCAAGGCCTCCCTACTCAGTACATAAAGATTTTTCGTGAGCTGTACAAAAATTTCAGAACCAAAATTTCACCCAGGATCGACTTTCTATTAACCTCGGCGTTGGATTATGATCTCGTCGTTTTTTCTCTCAGCAATCGCGAGGTTGTTAAACAGCATACGTTTACTTCCATGCAATAATACACATACAACACAATCATAACTGACGTCTCGGCAGAGTCGCCCTCTTCAGAGCCGCTTTTTTCATCTGCCCTCCACCGATGAAAGACAGCCGCTCAGAGTCGCATATGGCTGACGACTCTTAAAATTTCACCATTCTACAACGATATTAACGTTGACGTCAAAAGAGGAGTTAGGCAAGGCGATACAATCTCGCCAAAATTATTTACGGCCACCCTCCAGAACGTCATGCGAACATTGGAATAGGATAATATGCGAGTGAAAATCGATGGTGGGCAGATACATCACCTTCGCTTTGCTAATCATATCGTCCTTATAGCACTAAGCATTAACCAAACCGAGCGAATGCTTGCGGACTTTGATAGAGCATGTGGAAGGATTGGTCTTCGACTACATCTTAAGAAAACGATGTTCATGAAGAACGGATTAGTTTCGTTTGCCCCATTCGGACTTTGATAGAGCATGTGGAAGGATTGGTTTTCGACTACATCTTAAGAAAACGATGTTCATTAAGAACGGATTGGTTTCTTTTGCCCCATTCACGCTCAACGGAACGAATATCTCCGAATCCTCCAGTTATGTCTATCTAGGTCGGGAAATCAATATGATGAACGACTTAGCTCCAGAGCTGAGCAGAAGAAACGAGCGGCTTGGGGAGCTTTCAAGAGCAACGAGAATGTAGTGAAGAGAACAAAGAAGACTCTACTCCGTGCCCACCTTTTCGCCTCAGCGGTACTTCGTGCTCTAACGTATGCGTAAGAAACCTGGTCGCTGCGTAAGCAGGATGAAAGATCACTCAACGTTATCGAACGCGCAGTCGAAAGGACGATGCTAGGAATATCCCGTTTCACACAAGTGAGGGATGGGATCCGAAGCTCCGACCTACGTCAACGGTCGAAAATCAAAGATGCCGTTCTATACGCCAAACAGTCGAAGATGAAGTGGGCCGGTCACGTAATGCGTATGGATGACAACCGATGGACAAAACCCGTTAGTGACTGGATTTCTCGGGATGTCAAACGTATTGCAGGAGGACCACCGACCCGATAGTCAGAGTTCTTTACGAGTAGCCTAAAAGAAAGATACGATGTTCGTCGAGTCCCTAAAATGAGCAAAACCTGCTGAACTACTTTTGCACGTGGCAGGGAAAATGGAGGATTTACTGGCGCTCACTCGGATCACACGACGGTCAACCGGACTGCAGGTGATACAGGTGATAAAAACATAGTAGACCACATGCTGTTTGGCCGCTCTCATAAGGGCGGCTCATTCTCGTCAACGCGTAGGTTTTATCCGGGAGATCGGATCGCCTTCCGGTGAACTGTTGAAAACTGGTGAAAAAGGAACACCTTTTCGACGACGAAGATCGGTACTTTATTCAGCCGAAGTGAGTCGTCGAAGTAGAATGTCATTTCTAGTGATAGCCGGTTATCGTTGAAAAAGTAACGTGTACCATCAACGTGCAAAAAGCATTGGTCATGAAGGAAGGTCACTAAGTGCGTCTTTTTGAGGAGATCAATCACGACGCAGCAAATTTTCCAATTAAGCTCATAAGTGCATCATCATTAGACTTGATGATTTTTTTAAGAATGCTTTTATAATAAACATCCTCCTGCTCATGGGATTGTGTATCGCATTAGATTGAGATGCCTTACCATACACATTCGCTCGTTGGTTCGAATCATCTACCGAAGCATGAAAGATTTTTCATCCCTTTCGAGTACGCAATGAACTTGACTGGGAGGGTAAAAGGAACGATTAAATATATTGCATTGATCGTTTAGCCCAAATGCGTATTTAGTCACCTTTGTGATTTTACGATTATCCTAGTGGGCGGAGCCCATTTTTGGGTCTTAATCAACATTGAACGTTTCACGCTTCTACCTTAATGAACTAAGCAAAAGAACACGTGTGACGCTGTGCTCGGAGTCACCCTGCTACACACCTGAGATCGATTCCTACGTTCGCGGCCCACCAAGCCTTCCATCACTCTGGTGTCAGTAAATTAATAACGATCCTGTCTGGGAGGATAACAGCAAGTACATCTTTTAAATTCATTAAGGTTTTTGTGTATCTAGATAGTAATTCGTTGAAGCCGATTACTAAAACTTGTACACCACTCGCTTTCCGTTGTTAATAGCCATATGCCCACTTCGAGGTAGATTTTAGGACTAAGTAGGGGTACGTCATTTGGATGTTTACTGCGACGCCAGCGATCTCTCCTTATAAATTGATTCTGTAGCCCATGGGAAATATTCCAAAATATGTTGTTCATTCGAGGCCGCGTGTGATACAGTGGTTGGAGGCGCCACTGCGACACGCACGTGTAATCGATCCCTGCGCCCACGGCCCACCAAGCCTTCCATCCCTCCGGGGTCGGCAAATTAGTTCCAGACTTATCTGGGAGGATAGCAACACTGGCTCGATACATCGGAAGCCACCGCGAGTCATTGTAAAGGTCAGATATGCATTCAATCACCTCCAACGATACTTAATGGAGTCGAATGCATGGCGCATCCCTCAGGGATTGATCAACGCCGAGAGCTTTATCCTTTATTCTTTAAGTTGTTCATTCATATAAATCACACAGAAGGGTGGCGGTAAATAATTTTGGCGAGATTGCATCGCGTTGTAAAATGGTGATATTTTGGTTGTGAAAATTTTGTACAACTCACGAAGAATCTTTATGTACTGAGTAGGGACTCCTTGACTGCCAAGGGCTTCCATCACTGCTTCTAGTCTGCTTCTTCTATTCTATTCTTCTATTCTTCTATTCATATATATATATATATATATATATATATAGTCTTTTGGACATTTCGTCAAGACTCCTCAGGTTGTCTTCTCGGGAAAGGTTGATGTTAAATTTAGAGATAAAAAGCATTTGAAAGGAAATTTTGTTCGACAGTTCTATTGGAGCGAAGAGAGCAAGCTTATTCCTCATCCTTCCTTCACTCGCCCATTTTATAGTTCATATTACACTCATTTTTGATAACCAGCTGTGAGTTGTATTTGTTGACATGTCACATCCCAGGAAGATTGCGTTATATGCTCCTGTTGCTTTCATGCATAAATAACGATACCATCGTGGCGGCTGGACGCCTATGGCATAGGCCAACAATTCGCATAACGAGCTGGATAACCGCTCTACATAAAGTCTTCACCCAAATCACTTTTCGCTTTTTTGATCGTTAAGTGATTGTTTGCCTCCGACAAACAATAAATATCGCGACTATCTAAATCGACCAACTATCGCGTCTGTCAAGGTGTCTTAGCGACCATTGTCTGATTAAAAAAAAGGATAAAGCTCTTGGCGTTAATCAATCCCTGGAAGATGCCACATGCATTCGACTTCATTAAGTGTCGTTGGAGGTGATTGAATGCATATCTGGCCTTTACAATGACTCGCGGTGGCCGGCCGATGTATCGAGCTAGTGCTGCTATCGTCCCAGACAAGTCTGCGATGTTCAGGTCGCAAGTAGAGGTCTCGCTAACATCAGTTAGTCGGAATCTTCCAGAGAAAGTGACATCTACTACAATTCACACGCAAATGCTTCTGCCTTCCTGACAAGTAGTGTCGGCCTCAGCACATTTTTGGCTTCTTTGCCATGTTTTCGTCATCCTCGGTGGTGGTCTGCTTCTAACAGGTTTAGGCTTGCGAAGTCCAAAGTCCATTCACCCAAAATCGATTCCAACTAGGAAGGTAAATTGTTTACGTTGGCCACAAACAGATCCTTCTTTCGTTTGGTGGTTTTCCTGGGAGACATCTGCATCTATGTGATATCCAATGTATAGCTCTTTTCGCCCCCATTCATTCATCCATTCTTCTCACTTTATGACCTACCCATTTATATTTCGCTATCGCTGTATGTTCTCCTGGATCCCGAAGGTGAAATAGGTATCGATGATCAGAGTTTCGCATTTCGGCTGGGTGTTGCATGTGCCTACTGTATTCCAGGAACTTGTGCGAGCGCGCTGTGGGTGGTGCTTGCAATTCTTGTAATGGTTGAAGGTTATATCCCACGTCTATTCTGCATCAGAGAGCGCTGAGAAGGTGATACGTTACCAAAAATGTGAGTCAGGGGTGGCCCTTGTTATCAAAGAGCTTCTCGTTCCACTCACTCTGTTGGCTCCATTGCAGATCGAAAGTCTAACGAAAACTTTTTTAAACCTCCCTGTTGGGTAATTTTCACACAGAAACCTCCAAGAGTCACTACGTAGAGAATACGGTTTTTCTCAGAATTCCACACCAGTCCACGACCAGTCCAGAATTCCACGACCACTCTGCATCCGTATAAAAAAACACCTAGCTGGTAAACGTAAACCAAATACCCCATTAGGCACGCATAGGATGCAAAGACATAACGGAGAAGATTTTGAAGTAGAGGTTGCGATCCTCGCGCAAGAATCGAGAACACAAGCGCGTAAGATTCTCGAGGCATTCTGGATTAATTCCAAGAATCCGAAAATGAACCGCAGGGAGGAATGCCTTATTATCACGCGTGATATTGGGCAGTATATAAGACTGCTATTTTGATGGGACGGGCACATTACGTTTCCATGTGAACACTGTGCGGTTGGTCTCCACATAACATATTAAGTGGAAGGCTCATAGAAAGCGGTGAGTGTGCAAGGACTCTGTGTTCAATGTGATTGAAATTTTGGTTTAGCATTTCCTCTGTTTGGTTATGGAGGTGTTTGGCCATGTAGTTTGCAGTCAACGTGACCTTTCCAGACTCTGAAGAAGGCGAAATCCGCCGAAACGTCAGCTTGTACGTAAATAAAGAAATAAAATTCCACACCAGTGTTTTGATTTCATTCTTGTTGAAGCTTAGAGCATAGATTCAAAAAGCGTTATGGTCTGTTTTGACATACATTTCTTTGCAAAGATAGGATTTAGGTCGTTAGTTGTTCGACGAGAACGACGTTGTCTATAGTCAGCATTGATCAATGAGTCCATGTGTTCTCCGTAAGTGGACATGAAATTATTAAGTCAGTACTTTTTTAACACTCTCAACGGTTTACCGCCTCATCGTGGCTGGGAGGTGCTGCAGGGTGTCGGACTGCGACGTACAACGGGGGATTTATCCCCTGGTAGGGTTTCGCAAGCTAAGGAGGAGTCCAGCATTTCCATCAGGAAGGCTATCTAAGAGTATACCAATACCGGTATCCACCACCTTTCTGGTATCAAAGTCACATCGTGACAAATCTTTCTCAGATCCATAACGGCTGCGACTGCCTGTGGTGGTGAACACCTCGGGCAGACTTTTGCCAGGCTGACCTCGGGATTCTAGCGAACCACAATGGCTTGACCAGCAAATCCTCGAAAAATGGAGATTACGTTGGAGCCCGCACAACCAGTGAGGACCGGCCATTCAAGTGCCAAGTGTCATATTTGTTAACAGTTGCTAAAGACTTTTGGATGGTTCTTACTGATATTCCTATTTGATTAAGCGAGTATTTATTCAACGTATATTGTCAGCTAATAGCCCTATGCTCAAGAATAGAAAAAGGATTTCATGTTTTCCCAAGAAGTTCGATGGATCATCGCTTTGCGTCGTTCACTGATTTAGAAGTGTGAGATCCCTATAGGATTAATTTTGCCACATATTTCTCTGTAGTTTCTCACCTTATATTGAATTAGTTACCATGAGAGAAAACATGTAATGAGGGCGGAGCTCGTTGAGGTAGTAATAGACTCTTGTTAGCTCCGTTGATGACTGTTCTTATAGTCGTTGTGCTTTTTTTCGTAGCTTCCATTAAAGGCCCTTTCTAGTCAACTTGACAGTCTTTTTCCCACAACCAAGCAGATTCGTTGTTGTTGTAGTCTGTATACATCTACATGAGCATTCAATAGTTTCTCCATTTTCGAATTCCTTACCACCATCGCGTCTATGCCTATTCATAGTCATAGAAACACCGCTACATGAATCGAAGGCTTTCTTGAGTACTACTTGCAGTTTACTCAGATTTGCCTCAGAAGTCCACTGCATCACCAATAGAGGAAGTTTACTTAACATTTCTACAACTAGGAATGGTTACAACAAGCTGGTGAAGCAACAACACCAGCCAAGAAAAGTTGAGTTTTACTCAGATGAGCACGTTTTTGATTAGAGAGGAAAATCGAGAAAATTGCGAAAAGAACAGAGTGAGGGTGTTTTTCAGCTCTAGGGGGGAGATTTATGACTTATTACTTAAGTGTCGTGCCCATCATCATTATGTTGCAGTCTCTGATTGATCCACAGTTGAGACACAGCCTTTTTTTTAACGTTCACTCAGTTTCCCAAAAAAATAGATGAATTCGGAGAACGAACTTTCTCTGTTTATTACACCAAAATGGCTCGTGTGACTTGGTCATAATTACTGAACAAATAAGATGAATTTTGAGCAAAAGAGCGGGAACAGGTGAAATGCTCCCTCAGAAGAAAACCAGAATTTCAAAAAGAATGAAAAAAGTGTTGTTAGCATCAAATTCTTGAGAATTAGGTTCTTTTGTCGCAACCAGTTAATAAGCTTTAAGTCCGCCATAAGTCATAGTGGATCGTTAAGTTTCTTGCTCTATTAAATGTGAGAACGACGTCGTCGTTAGGCGGTTAATGACCACAGTCACACACATTCTCCTATAACTTAATAAATTCCTGTTCTAAAGCCATAAATTTTTCCATAGATGTTGGGGTTTTTTCTCATGCTTTTCCTTGTTCCGGCTGTGGGAATGATCTTTTTTTAAAGTGAGAACTCATTGTCGTTGCTGCGATATTGGCCGATATCTGTGCTATCCTCCCAGACAAATTTGGTACCAATTTTCCAACCCCGGAAAGATTGAATTTTTGGTGAGCTACAGGAGCGGATATCGAACCTATGTGTGCATTGTAGGGCGCCTCCGACCACTGTACCACCCTCACTGGGTCTATAGAATACTTATTCCGATTGTAACGTCAAGTGTTGGTGGTTTGATATTATAAATTTTCTAAAAAAATAACCTGGTTTATTAGCACCGGACGAGTAAATAAGTGGAGCTATCAAAACCTGATTTAGTAACTCTGGCAGCATAGCTTATAGAATTAGTTAGGAGGGTCTATAAAGGATAAAAAACCAAGCTCTCGAAGTTGACGAATCCCTGAGGGATGCGCCATGCATTCGTCTCCATCAAGCACTGTTGGAGGTGAATGAATCGCACTCATTGTCGTTGCTGCGATATTGGCCGATATCTTTCATATCTTTAAAGCTTCGCCGCTCCACTCACTACTCAGTAAATTATTAAAAAATGGGAGATTAAAGAATAAAAGACTACCATTTCTAGAGCCTGACGCGTTCACCACCACATCATGCTGGTCCTTCGTTTTGTCTCTCTCTCAGTTAGTTTTCTGTCTATCAGTGCCATCATCAACAATCACATATCAGCGAGAATGATACCCTATCCTGAAAAATAATAATAGGCAGTGAGTAAAAACTTAAGAATCATAGGGTAGGCCGTCAAAAAGAAAACAGTCCCAATACAGCTTATACCAATCATTCGAAATGCATATCTCCATTACTTGTTAATGATTTAAAGCATGAAATGCTGGGAGCAATCATTTCTAGGAGAATACGTTCCCTTGCACCCTTCAGAACAGGTATTCCTTGTCATGTGTTGTGAAATGAGAATATTAGGCAAAATATTGATTAGAATTACTCTAACACTTATGCAGAAATTTTGAAAAACCTTAAAGGAAAAAAGTGTCTAGGGTTCAAAAGAGGGAGTATTCAGCACGGTCCAATGTTGCAGCTGCTCAAAAATAGTTGCCAAGATGCTCGTAGAATTTCTGTCACGTATACTGCAGCGTAACACCGTATTCATTTCAAGTCAGATGATTTGAGGAAATATGGATTTTGGCGAACATCTTGTCATGGTTTGGATGTGAATAGGCTCATAAAAATGTTGGATCTCATAAAAATGAGTGGATTACATGATTCTCATTCGGAAATCAGTGTATTTTCAGTGACGTAAATTCCATGCGTTTTTGTCCGATGTCGAAGATGTTGTAGAAATGGCGGATGAATGGATTGCCGAGAACCCAAACCAATCCGAAGCTAAGAAAATCCAGCCTAAGCAAAGCGAAATAGCATCTGTTTTTTTCAATGTAAATTTGATTAATGCAACCATTAGCCGAAATAGTAAACAGAAAACTGTTAAAATTTTCTAAAAAAATAACCTGGTTTATTAGCACCGGACGAGTAAATAAGTGGAGCTATCAAAACCTGATTTAGTAACTCTGGCAGCATAGCTTATAGAATTAGTTAGGAGGGTCTATAAAGGATAAAAAACCAAGCTCTCGAAGTTGACGAATCCCTGAGGGATGCGCCATGCATTCGTCTCCATCAAGCACTGTTGGAGGTGAATGAATCGCAGTGGCCTACCGATGTATCGAGCCAATGGTGCTATCCTCCCAGACAAATTTGGTACCAATTTTCCAACCCCGGAAAGATTGAATTTTTGGTGAGCTACAGGAGCGGATATCGAACCTATGTGTGCATTGTAGGGCGCCTCCGACCACTGTACCACCCTCACTGGGTCTATAGAATACTTATTCCGATTGTAACGTCAAGTGTTGGTGGTTTGATATTATATTCTAAAGTGCTAGTGCTGTGCTAAAATAAAACAGTCAATAGATTTTGGCAGTAAGCCTGAAAATCGAAAGATTCATAACACAGCTCTTCAGCTCTAGCGAACATGCCGTCGATGACACTGGTCCATTGATGAACGCTGTAGCAGTGCCAGATATAGTTTTATAGATCTTTGTTTGAGTGTAATTTCCTATCATAATAGAAGACATCTAAAAATTTTGCTTCAGATATAGTGATTAATCTAAATATGCTAAATGTTGACGACTGTCCTTAAAGTGGTAGTATTTTGAAGAAGAAAGAGGCTAATAGGAGATAGTTGGCCCACAGCTTGTTGTGTCACCGGAAGCGTAGCGCATCAGGCCTCCAGGAGTTCGCTGCCGTGTTCCTCAGTGTTACATGCAAACAGTGAAGAGTGGAATATTCAGTAAATCTTAGCACGTACTAAGTGGAAAATATCACCAAGAACTTGTGCGGTTTTTGTAGCTGCACTCTCTCATTTTGGTTGATGGTGCTGATAAACAGAGAAAATACGTTGCCTTTGGTGAAAGAAGCAAAACGAGGCCAAGAAGCGCTAACCTCTAGCGAAAAGGCATATCATCGTTTTTGAAGTTTAGGAGATGTTCGCTGTTTTTTTCCAAATTCAAGAAGATATAGAGAATTTCTTTTCCAGATAGAGAATCCTCTATCTACCTAACAAACACATTCTATAAGTCGATAGAGGCTGCATTTGCCACAACGCCCGCTTGCGTGCTCTACATCCACGTCCCACTCTAGCCATCGGGCACGCCACCACTAGACAGAGCATTTTGCAGCCATTAGTCACACCACCAGGCATGATATTGAGCACGTCCCAGTGCTTGTGGACTAGACCCCGCAATTCGAGCCTTGACTCTACTACCAACGCCACTTGCTTGAACGTAGCCACGTCCATTATCAGTGTCATTGGGCTTCTGACGACGCCTTGGGGATCGCCGTTAGCATTCCATCATCATTTCCCTCTCTCTTAGTCTATCTTTGCAAACTCATTTTTTTTTGTTTGTATTGATCTTAACTATAATCTTTAGCTCCTGCATTGCTAACACATTAATGCTATCGTCGATTCTCATGCGATTGCGTTGCGTTGTTAACATAAATTAAATACTTTCATTGCTTACAGGCACTTTACAAACAATTCTTCACTCTCAT
Organism: Angiostrongylus cantonensis; assembly: GCA_009735665.1. Classification (NCBI taxonomy): domain Eukaryota; kingdom Metazoa; phylum Nematoda; class Chromadorea; order Rhabditida; family Metastrongylidae; genus Angiostrongylus; species Angiostrongylus cantonensis. The sequence continues at coordinate 175,700 of MQTX01000238.1, read as the reverse complement.
TTACTCCCGCGAACGTCTTTCATATTCTTGCGCTGCGAGCCGCTACACTGGTGCATACACTATAGTTAATGCATTTTATTAGGCAAAAAATCCACTGAACCACCTCACATGTAATTTATTGCACACACATTACAAATTTTAGTGCACCGTTGTATAAGTAGTGTGTATATAAGTATAAAGGTTTAATTACCCAAGCTTAAGGTATTTTATAATCAATTCTTGACTCTTATTCACTTCTGCGAAAGCCTTCCACATTCTTTCGGTGTGAGCCGCTACATTGGTGTATTGACCAAGTTGACTCGAACTCATAGGAACAAGAAACAAGCCGAGCCTCAATACGGGAATCACCATCAAGTGCGCTACATTAACTCTCAAAAGGACAACAATGACAACTATCTTGTTCGCTCGCCAAAGACTATTAACAAAGGCAATCAACCTTAAATAGCTGTCAAAACAAATAGACACGTCACAAAACTTGCCATCTGAACAAACTAGCAGGATCGAGTACAACACTGAACGGCAAAAAAATATGGAACAAGCAAAATCGGCCATTGAGTATGATCGGAACAGCGTCCAGACCGCGCTGGATGCTTATGGCATAATGGCAAACCAACTCCAACAAAACCCCAGTACTCAAGCAAAAGAGGAGCTGCATCGCACTGCCACTATGAGCGTAGAAAAAGCAGTGGAGCACCTCGACGAAGCAGAACGCTGCCTCTCTAAGCTCATCGACTTAAGAAAAACGCTGGAAGTCATTGAGACTAACCCACTAAGAAACTCAAACGTCCATCCACCTGTGACGAATCTACCGCCCATCACTATTCCAAGGCTCAACGGAGACATAAGGGAGTGGGAAGCATTGTGAGGAGCATTCAGTTATAATGTCCACTCACACCAGATGGACGACGTCCAAAAAATGACCTGTCTGCTGGACACCCGTCAGGGAGAAACAAGAGAATGTGTCAAACAGTATCAAATGTCGCAAAGCACTTATCCCATAGTAATACAGCGTTTGAATAAAACAACGACAATAAACAAGGTCTCATTCGTCATTTGTTACGTAGACTACGTACAACAGAAGCAAAGACGAAACGCCTCGAAGATCAGGAAAAACTGTGTGAAACCCTTTACTCGATAGTTTTTCAACTGCAACAAAAAAGGAATTCATTGATACTCTAGTCTTAAAGTAACTACTGTTGGAAAAATTTACAAAAGAGATTCAATGGTATGCTCAGAAAGAAAAAAAAGACGACAGAAGGCAGAAGATGCGAAAACATGCGAACTGCTGTAAAATGTCGAGGTCTACATGAGGGAGGAACTCGAGCTACGTGACCTAGAGCAAGAGAGGCCTACCTTATGAACAAAACACATAAATAAGCAAGAGGAGATATTCAAAAACAGACGATATACTTGTTTCTACTGCAGCAAAGCAGGACACCTACTAATCGATTATGCTAAGATAAGAACTCAACAAGAAAGAGTACAAATTATTAAAATAAATAACGGACGTACAGCGTTTAGCAGCCTGGGCGCTTTTGATGAAGCCTAGTTTTGAACATTCATAGATAAGCTGGCTTTTTGAAAACAAACAATGATTTTGTGATAACCATAAGAGTTAAAGGCTTGTTAACATCACAGAATTGCAGATGGGGGACGTGTGGCAGAGTGGTCGGACACACACTGGCGCGCTGCACCACACACTGGAATCGATCCTGGCGCCCATGGCCCAGCAAGCCTTCCATCCCTCCGGAATCGGAAAATTGGTGCCAAACTTGTCTTGGAGGATAGCAGCACTGGCTCGGTACATCGGTAGGCCACCGTGAGTGATTGTAAACGCTAGATATGCATTCAATCATCTCCAAACAATGCGTGACGAATAGTCGGATGCATGACGCATTCCCTCAAGGATTGATCGACACCGAGAGCTTTATCGTTTTCTTATAGAGGGATGAGTTATGGTAGCAAAGAGTTTCTGGATCCATTTTGGTTTGCATGTAGAGTTTGCATGCATGCATGTTTGCTTCTCATTTCTGGAAGTGACCACAAGCGTTTCCCGTTTACCGTCTTTCCATGACTAGAAACCTTTAGAATAATAATTATGCAGGATGCGATTAAAAGGCCGCAACTATTTTCAAATACAATGTGCATATACCTATTACATTGCGTCTCTGAAGTCATGGGTGTTTTTTCCTCTTCATTTAATATAAATAGGCTGATTGAAGTGCTAGTTTATTTGGGACTCAAAATAGTTTTAGTCCTCAATCGAAGGTAAGAAATAAATAGTGGGACAACCCTGAAGTCTTTCAAAACCTCTGCGTTCTCATAGACGAGCATGTCCGTTTTTAAACGCTAACTTCATCCTACTGAAATATTTGTTTCTTTTTTTAGTGTTTTTATCCTATTCATGATTTGCTCCTCGTTTTCGTACTTTTCGCATATTTTTCTTTCACAACATCTAAAAACTGGCCATTGTAGACAGGTTATATTGCTAGCAACTCATCATTTTTAGATGTTCAACTATAATCCAAAGCCCATTCAGTAGTAAAGTAAGTGATGTTCCACAAATATTCTTTAACTGGAACTGTACTTGAGAATGAAGATTACAGTAAAAGTTGCTCTCAACTGCTGGCCAATAGCGGTGAGTGATGGAGAGCGCAGAGCATTACGATACTTGACATAAGCAGCATACTCGCGTCGTTCGACCATTTCTATTTGTTTGAAGCGGCGGCTTTTTTTGAACAGGTAAGATGTTTTATAAATCAATACTAGCACCATTTTCGGATTGCGCCATATGAATGAGGGCTTGCTGAAGGACAGATGCCGTTGACATCTCGACAATGCACACACGAACGATGAAGTGCATCCGAAGGAACAAAGTGTTGCTTATCTAAAATTATTCTTATTCACATGCAGTTTTCGTAATGTGAAAAGAATGTTGACCGTCTTGTAATAGTTCCCAGTATCGACTTTCTATTAAGCTCTGCACTGAATTATAAATTCGTCGATTTCTCTCTCAGCAATCGCGAAGTTGTTAAACAGCATACGTTCACTTTTACACAATAACACACACATACACAACACAACCGTAGCTGATGTTTTGACAGAATCACCTTCTTCAAAGCCTGAAACGGTAAGTCGCTTTCCTCGCACGGATTCCTAAAACACCAACGCGCAAACTCTTCGAGGCTTTTTAGATAAATACCAAAAACTCTGCAATGAACAGCAAGGAAAATGCCTCGAGATCACACTTGATCTTGCCCCGTACCTTCGTATCGATCGTTGATGTGAGAGGAGCAGTCGTCAACAATAGACGACTCTGAGCGGCTGTTCTTCCTCGGTAGAAGGCAGGTGGAAATAGCGGTGGGTTTCAGGACACGCGGGAGAGTCTCGGGTTTATCGTCGCCGTTGTTTGTAACGTTTTCTATTTTTTGCTTCTCTATTTCGCCACCGAGCTCTCACCTATCTCTGTTAAGTGCCAAAGTAGCCGTTGAGGATGATATAACATTAGAAACTTATCTGCTTTTTTAAGACCGTTCCTTAGGGCTTCAACCGAAAACGGTTTCCACAAAATTCTCTTGAAATTGGAAAGTGTTCATGCCGCTCGGCAACGGCTTACGATTTTCGGAACCATATGGTCAAGAAGGAGACAGTGGTGTCAACAAGAAAATTATGGAATAACCATCGACAGTAAACATTACCTTTTATCGTCACTTTTTATTCACTGTTTACTGTTTTTTAACGGCAGGATGTTTTGTGAAATTTGAACATAGTTATAATGAGATATTTTCAGGACCACTGCTATTTGCGGTGTGGACCGAACACGCAATGGGGTAGTTGTTGATACCATCAATGGGTCAACAACGCGGTTGAAAGAAATGCAAAATGGGAGAATCGCATGGTGTGGTGGTGAACGGTTTAGCCTCCATAAAGGGTAACAGCGTATCTGGTCCACAGCGCGGGAAGCAGCAGTCAGAAGTTTTTCAAATATCCCAGTATCATTGTGGTTGTATCTTCAAGTCAGTGCTCCTGCTTCTCAAATAAGTCTGGAACATATAAACCGATTACGAAGGAATGGAAAGCTTGGTGAGCCCTGGCGTATGTGATCGAACCAATGAGAGCGCATGTATTACAGGGCACTTCTAGCTTTGCGTTACACGTGCCCACAAAGCATATCTTCTAATAATCCGAAGGCATGTCTAAATCAGAAAATCAACCGGACTCTATGCACACATTTTTGCTCCACCACTCTGTCTCACTAAACACCTCGAAATAGTGCGCATTGAGTATATATTTTAAAATGTAAGCAAGCATCATCTGAAGCATCGTCGAAAGATGATACAAGCAGCATCTCCAGAAAAGTGATAGAATCATATGTTCTGGTTCATGTGGGCAATCAAATACAGGAGACATTGCTTCATACAGTTGGATGTGGTAAATAGGTGCCTTTTCTTAGAAACGACAGGTGAGGAACGTCAAGGTTTCACATCAAGATGTTTTTACCATAAAAATAGTGACAAATTTCGGTCAATTTTTTATAGAATGGTAAGGTAATTGTGTCATAAAAAAAGTGCATCCACGAGTAATCCTGTTAAAGCTTGAAAGAACACAATCGTCCTTTATGTGTTCCTTCCTATTCTTCATACAATCATACGTCGAAGCTTCCTGTGGACGCTCCTTGTTCGAAGAGAGCGAAAATTATCCCGTTTCTGTTTATTTTCGTTTCTTCTTTGCTTTTTTTCCTGGGATGCTAATGGAAAGATGACCGGTGTTCTAGGCAAGATTACTTGTACACATTTAGCATTCCCTAGGCTCCGCCTGGTTTTTAACCGCATCTCTCCACACCTCGTCTTAATTAAGCAGTCATCTCTGCTTTCAGTTCTCACAATTCGCCAGCCTCGGCTCATAGCTAAGTGTTGACGTCCAATTTACAAATCTCATTTCGCTGAAAGAGAATTCGTAAGCGTTTTTCGCTCCCACTTTAATTCACTCTACCAATTCTTTGCAGATGAAAAGTTCCCACTAGAACCTAAAAATACGAACTTTATCCTTTGCCGCCTGCTTGCAAGCATAGTTTTTACAAGATATCAAACACGAGTTTGATAAAGACGTTTATTCGGTTAACGCTTCTAACTGTGGATTATCGACTCGGATTACCGGCTCTGAGGAAGACGAGGACCTCTTAAGGTTAGCCGAACACATGTCATTATCAACCTTGTGTTAATAATCTTAATAACCCATGAAGATACCAACCGCTAATCACAAGTTCTTGAACCATTTTACATCAACGGATGAAATTAGTCACCTAAGAAATTCGCTTTACCCAGAAACTCACTGCAGTTCAGAATCGCTTCATAGTAGTCTAAGCGTAGTTTCATCACCAGATTGTCTTCTAATTGATGGACAATTTTGTCACAACCTATTGAACTGTTAGAGCACGAATTAGAACTTTTATGACCAAGATAAACTAAGCGCTAGATTTTTAGGTACTTAAATGACTTATTTTGACGAAATCTGCTTGTTGCAAGCACAATTTCTATTTGTTTAAATGTAATTGATGTTTGCGTTCCCAGTAACCTTTTTCCCACGAGTCCTATTAATACACAGTCCATTGCGTTTTCACTACGTTACAATAGAGAGTCAACGATTTTTCTACAAGGTTACTACTTACTTGGAGACTTCGATGACCTGTTTTCACTAGTTGCGCGAGTCCTAGCATAATTCCCATTCGTTTCTCTCTCGCGCAATTGTCGTACATGGTGGTGACCTGCATGGTACATGGTGACATCCGCGAATTCCGTTTCATAATCCTGAAATACATGGCTGACGTGAGCGACGAACACTGCCGTTCATCGTTTGGGTAGTCTTTCGAGAAGATGTTTGCCTTTTCTTGGCGTTCGCTACACCGTTTTCTTCGTCCATCTATTGTTTGTTCTTCTTAATATGTGACTGGTTCATCTATGCTTCGCTCCTCTGTGATCTTCCGCATGCTTTACTGGATACCGAAGATGGGGCAGATTTCAAATATCTGAGCTGCTCGCTTCGGCTAGCCGTTGTAAGTGCCATTTAATTTTCAGAAGACATCGTTCAAGTGTTTTATGGGAGGCGTGCGTATTTCTTGAGAGGGTCGTACTATTAATTCACGTTTCTGCCGCACAACAGAGCACTCGAAGGATTGTTGAAACGGAAAGGTGAAACAATACTCCTTTTTAATAAGGTTGTTAGAAACATTGCATGGCATTTCAACTTTTGCCTCACAGACTTATTTTGTGCTAATGTTTGCTGGTCGCATTTTTGCTGCAGGAAGCTCTTTTTTCCCATTTATCTGTTACTAGGCAATGCTTCTAACACGTAGTTCGCAATGATTCCAGGCTGTTAGAGGAGATATGTATAAGACGTGCCATTTTGCTTCGTAAATTTAAGCTCGACCATATCAGTAGGCTGCTATTCAATGTGCATAACACATGAAACGCAGAAATACTAATGATCCGAAAAGTTTGCTACTGAAGGCGTGGTTCTTGACGACGAACGCTCCAGTCAACAGATTTTCGCAACCATTCTAGCGCAGTGCTTGAAGAGAACTGAACGGCAATGAGACTTCAATAAAGATCGAAAAAGCTTAGTAAATAGTCGAATCACGAATTCACTGATTGTGAAGAAATGTACTTCATGAAAAAGTCGACATGAATTCCTCTTCGCGATTTTTCAGCGCAGCAAACAAAAACTTACTACTCACATTATGGTACACCATAGTTCGCAATGATTCCAGGCTGTTAGAGGAGATATGTATAAGACGTGCCATTTTGCTTCGTAAATTTAAGCTCGACCATATCAGTAGGCTGCTATTCAATGTGCATAACACATGAAACGCAGAAATACTAATGATCCGAAAAGTTTGCTACTGAAGGCGTGGTTCTTGACGACGAACGCTCCAGTCAACAGATTTTCGCAACCATTCTAGCGCAGTGCTTGAAGAGAACTGAACGGCAATGAGACTTCAATAAAGATCGAAAAAGCTTAGTAAATAGTCGAATCACGAATTCACTGATTGTGAAGAAATGTACTTCATGAAAAAGTCGACATGAATTCCTCTTCGCGATTTTTCAGCGCAGCAAACAAACCACTTATTACTCACATTATGGTACACCGTGAAAAGTAGACCCTCTTGAGTAATCGATAACGTTTTGCACAATTGTTGAAGAAAGATAAAGCCTTTTTCAAGGCCGAATTTGCACCAAAATAAAGTTAGACGTTGATCGATAAAACTAGCTGAGAGGCAGGTGAAGCGAAGGACCCATACGGTGTGGTGGTGAACGTGTTTGGCCCCGGAAAGGGTAATAACGTGTTCGTTTTTCACAGCAGACACCTATGGTCTGAAGTTTTGCAAATATCTCAAAATCATTGTGGTGTTTTCACACGTAGTACCCTGCCATGAAATATTATAATATGCAGTAAATAAAAACTTAACAAAATGAAGTTGCTTTGATGGTCATTTTTGGTGGCCTATATAAGCAATCATTTACCGTAACTTCACAAATTCTGACCAAAGAAATAAGGCAGATAGATATTGCCGAGAAATAGAAAATTCGCTAAATACGGGACGATCGAGACCACAGTACGAATAAACGATTTTTGTTGTGCGATGACGTCCAACCACGTGAAACATTATTACCGCAGCGAGTCCTGACCGTAAACGGCAAATATTATTATTTACTTGACGAAAAATATTTGTGGCTAGGTTTTTCATAATATTTAATGTTCATTCTCGAGTTAGTCTTTTACTGAACTCTTCTTAATGAACAGCAACCGAAGCGTGCGTTGGCACTACAACAGAGCCCGACAGAGCAATAGTATGTCCGTTTCACTGAAAAGAATTTTAAAAAAGTAATCTATAAGGGAAAATATAGTGCTCATTGTGTTTATCGACAGGGCGCTACTCATATAGCAGCACTAGTTCAGGACAGGTAAGTCTGGTGGTAATCTGGTGCTCGCTGGATTCATTCGATAATGGGGGTGATAACCAATGATAATGTGGTAATAACACAAGGGTGACGTTGGTCATTGATATCAGTGCACAAGCTATTAAGAACAATGCACGGTGTGTTTTGATTGGAATGCATATTGCTTCGGTTTTTTTCGATACAAAGAGTTTTCTTCGATAACTTTTGCGTCGAATCAGCAGCTAATTCGGCGCTGGTAATCTTTGAAGGGGGGGGGGGAGGTTTCAAAATTTTCGACTCAGTTGTAAAGTCAGTCAGAAGTGGTACAAGCGTAAGCCCATTCATACATAAAAAAATTCTTAGTTCTGAGGTTCCCACTAGTAGAAAGCATTCAATTTGCTTCCAATAAAAGGAAATTGCTATAAACAGAAGTTTTACGTTAACACCACACCTCTCAGTCGCGTTTGTCCATTATCATTAAGTGAAATAGATGTTGAATGATTCATTGCCGGGCACACCTCAAATTTAGGTTGTCATATGTGTACGGAAAGCAACGTGCATTGAAATCAATCAAAACAGAAAGTAAAGATGCTTCGTATTCTTGTTGAGCAAACGCAAGGTGTTATTTTCTTTCGTTTTCTTTGTTTGGTTATGGAGGTGTTTGGCCGAATAGATTGCTGTCAACCTGGCCTTTCCAGACTCTGAGGAAAGCGAAGTCCGCCGAAACGTAAGCTTATTGCTGAATAAAGAATGAAAATAACACCCCGCGTTTGCTCAACAAGAATACGAAGTAAAGATGCTCTTCTGACCACCTCTTTTAGTAACCAAATGTTTATGACCTGCTAACACTTTAAGAATCCAGATGAAATTGAAGTAACAGTAACGGTCGTGAGCAGGAAACGTTATTCAAAACGCTCCTCGATAAGAACACCACCAAATTTCTTGCTTACGGTTGTGAATCAATTAAAGATTCCCACATTGTGAGCACGTTTTCGTTCTCGCTTCGTTTGGCATTCGTACTGCCTCTAGCAATACCTAAACAAGACGTAAGAGCGAGTGAAGAAGGCGATTCTGCCGAAACGTCAGCTACGATTGTGTTGTATGTGTGTTATTGTATGAAAGTAAACGTACGCTGTTTAACAACCTCGCGACTGCTGAAAGAGAAAACGACGAATTCAAGACGCAAGAATCGTTTACTTTCTGAAAGGAATCTCAACGGCAAAACAACAAACATAGAGATTTCTGTGATAGTCTGTAGACGCTGAACACGACCAACTTAAGATTTTATGCAAAACTAGAACATTCTCGGATGGCACCAATTTATACGGAATAAGCTTCGGAGTCAGAGTTCTATGTGGAGAAAGGCCATCTAAGTATCTGGGCACTTTCTTTCGTTCGGAAATTGGAGAAATGCTGAAAGGTGCTAAAGGAAATCGGGCCAGTTTACTTTCAAAGCCATGAGATATTAGCATTTTTTCGCACTTTTGATGCCTTGTTTCTCTTCGTGAATATCCTCCAGGATCGCACTGGTTCCACATGGCACAGCCACACTGTTGCTTCCTAGAATCGATCTGGAAAAGCCTTTTTTGCCAGTTCACTCATACGTCATCGGTGAAAAATTTGATTGCGATGCACCAACCGTATTCATGTCTATCCGTTGTTCAACGTCCACTTCTCGCGCTGTGTACGCTCATGATCAACAAAGAATTCGACGTTTTCACCCCAAAGCCTATCCACAATTAAACTAGTGAGAAAATTATCGGAGTTCTGACTGAAACTTGGTAATAGATGACAAACATTTGTGTGACGAGTATGCGCGAACGATTTCCAATGTGAATACTTCCTTGGGATTGGCAGGATAATAGGAGAAAATTTTACAAATCTGGCAAAATAGGAATTTACTAAATTTGAGTGGCACAAATTTATTGGTAAAAACGGCTCTTTACTTAAAGGTATGAAAGGTTAGGTATGAACTACGAGATCATTTTTTTCTATTGTACTTCCAAAGAAATGGTTTATTCATTATTAGGTGGTGCCCGTGGAGGAAACACATAGGTAGGGCATAAAATTGAATCCCGCTTACTGACTTACTTAACCATGCAAGTCTGCTCGGAGGACAACCAAAGCGATGGATGGACGTGCTCATTGCCTAAGCCAACCATTTACATTCGTAAACGGGAAGATTTTTTCAATCACGGAATATTTCTCTTGGGCGTCACTGTGTCAGAAGGGTACCGTGATTATGGACGAAGATTGCGTGGGACGGTAGATGTGCTGACGCTCACAGCACTCGTCACAGCGAGCTCTCTACTGTATCCAAGTAAATAAGCATCTATCCATAACCTGGATACGTGAATTGTCAATCATTACCAATTGTTTACATCTCACTACAGTTTCAGTCTGATTTACATATTTGTGAACGATGAAATTTCTGCTTGGGTTTTTGACATAATCATGAATACGGTAGTCAATATGATCACTTACCAAATCTTGTAGATTACAAGTTGGTTTTCCACATTGAGACAGTTCCTTCATCAAGGCACTTGAAATTCCTGGCATTGGTTTAACTTTAGCTGATATATTCTATACTATATGCTGAAGTAAAATATCAGCCTCCTTTTCATGTTGAAGCGATTAACAAATATTCACATAGCACCTCGACACTAGTTTGCTCAACAAGAATACGAAGTAAAGATGCTCTTCTGACCACCTCTTTTAGTAACCAAATGTTTATGACCTGCTAACACTTTAAGAATCCAGATGAAATTGAAGTAACAGTAACGGTCGTGAGCAGGAAACGTTATTCAAAACGCTCCTCGATAAGAACACCACCAAATTTCTTGCTTACGGTTGTGAATCAATTAAAGATTCCCACATTGTGAGCACGTTTTCGTTCTCGCTTCGTTTGGCATTCGTACTGCCTCTAGCAATACCTAAACAAGACGTAAGAGCGAGTGAAGAAGGCGATTCTGCCGAAACGTCAGCTACGATTGTGTTGTATGTGTGTTATTGTATGAAAGTAAACGTACGCTGTTTAACAACCTCGCGACTGCTGAAAGAGAAAACGACGAATTCAAGACGCAAGAATCGTTTACTTTCTGAAAGGAATCTCAACGGCAAAACAACAAACATAGAGATTTCTGTGATAGTCTGTAGACGCTGAACACGACCAACTTAAGATTTTATGCAAAACTAGAACATTCTCGGATGGCACCAATTTATACGGAATAAGCTTCGGAGTCAGAGTTCTATGTGGAGAAAGGCCATCTAAGTATCTGGGCACTTTCTTTCGTTCGGAAATTGGAGAAATGCTGAAAGGTGCTAAAGGAAATCGGGCCAGTTTACTTTCAAAGCCATGAGATATTAGCATTTTTTCGCACTTTTGATGCCTTGTTTCTCTTCGTGAATATCCTCCAGGATCGCACTGGTTCCACATGGCACAGCCACACTGTTGCTTCCTAGAATCGATCTGGAAAAGCCTTTTTTGCCAGTTCACTCATACGTCATCGGTGAAAAATTTGATTGCGATGCACCAACCGTATTCATGTCTATCCGTTGTTCAACGTCCACTTCTCGCGCTGTGTACGCTCATGATCAACAAAGAATTCGACGTTTTCACCCCAAAGCCTATCCACAATTAAACTAGTGAGAAAATTATCGGAGTTCTGACTGAAACTTGGTAATAGATGACAAACATTTGTGTGACGAGTATGCGCGAACGATTTCCAATGTGAATACTTCCTTGGGATTGGCAGGATAATAGGAGAAAATTTTACAAATCTGGCAAAATAGGAATTTACTAAATTTGAGTGGCACAAATTTATTGGTAAAAACGGCTCTTTACTTAAAGGTATGAAAGGTTAGGTATGAACTACGAGATCATTTTTTTCTATTGTACTTCCAAAGAAATGGTTTATTCATTATTAGGTGGTGCCCGTGGAGGAAACACATAGGTAGGGCATAAAATTGAATCCCGCTTACTGACTTACTTAACCATGCAAGTCTGCTCGGAGGACAACCAAAGCGATGGATGGACGTGCTCATTGCCTAAGCCAACCATTTACATTCGTAAACGGGAAGATTTTTTCAATCACGGAATATTTCTCTTGGGCGTCACTGTGTCAGAAGGGTACCGTGATTATGGACGAAGATTGCGTGGGACGGTAGATGTGCTGACGCTCACAGCACTCGTCACAGCGAGCTCTCTACTGTATCCAAGTAAATAAGCATCTATCCATAACCTGGATACGTGAATTGTCAATCATTACCAATTGTTTACATCTCACTACAGTTTCAGTCTGATTTACATATTTGTGAACGATGAAATTTCTGCTTGGGTTTTTGACATAATCATGAATACGGTAGTCAATATGATCACTTACCAAATCTTGTAGATTACAAGTTGGTTTTCCACATTGAGACAGTTCCTTCATCAAGGCACTTGAAATTCCTGGCATTGGTTTAACTTTAGCTGATATATTCTATACTATATGCTGAAGTAAAATATCAGCCTCCTTTTCATGTTGAAGCGATTAACAAATATTCACATAGCACCTCGACACTAACGAACATTTGGCAGCAACAATGAAATAGTGAACCATTGATAGAATTTGCTTAACTTGAGTAGACAATTTTAGCGATTTAATTGATTAATTAATTAATTAATTACCTAACTAACTAATCACTGCAAGTTAAGTAAACAATTTTTGTAGGTCAAGTTGTAGTTCCAGCTTGCCAAATTGTACTTATACTCATAGAACAATAGTTTTAGTTATTATAGTATAGTCTATAGAATTCTATACTGTTTATTCAACAATTTAGTGATGCATTTTTGGGGTACTAGACTAAGTCGAGGTTGACAAAAAAAGCTTATCCGGTTAACGTTTCGACTTTTTCGTCTTCTAATAGTACCCAGGATTGACTTTCTATTAACCTCGACATTGAATTATGAATACGTCGTTTTCTCTCTCAGCAATCGCGAGATTGTTAAACAGCATACGTTTACTTCCATACAATAATACACATACAACACAACCGTAGCTGACGTTTCGGCAGAACGCCCTTCTTCAAAGCCCGGAAGGATACACTAACACGCAACTTACTCGGCCAAACGCTTCAACAGCGCAAACAGAAAGATGAAAATTTGAGCGATAGTCACATGATCTACGGCTTCTAGAAAAAACCCACCGCTTTTTTCACCTGTCTTCCACCGAGGAAGAACAGCCGCTCAGAGTCACATATGGCTGAGGACTGCAGCACCCCCATCAACGATCGAAAACGAAGGTAAAGGGCGAGATTCCGCGTGATCTCGGGGCATTCCTCCCTGCTATTCATTGTAGGATTTTTGGCATTTATCCAGAAAGCCTCGAGGAATTTGCGCGTTGGTGTTTTAGGATCCCGTGCCAGGATAGCGACTTTTATATCAAAATCGTCTCCGCTGTGCTTTTGTATCCTACGTGCCCTTAGTGGCGTGCCTTGTTTTGCTTTCCGTTTGCCATCTAGGTATTCTTTTGTGCGGTTACATAATGGTCTGCCCATTTCGCCAATATATTCGTCTCCGCAAGTACCACAGGAGATCAGGTATATCCTATTTGAACTCATGCAGGCACCGTGCCTTCCATAAGGGCAGATTATGCAATTATGTGTCTCAAAAAGACTGTCATATAGGCGTAAAAATAAAAATGCATCATGACTTGTCCATCCAGCAGCTTATGGTTCTCTTAAAGGGGTGCCTAAACTGCTCGATTTTCAGATGGTTTGAGAAACGCTACGCGCAAATGGGACCTGGCAATGGGCGAGACAGCGAGTGGCACCAAGCCTTGCCATTGCGTTAATGTCTAGTGGGTCTAGAGTGTCTAGAGTGGAAGCCCCGTTCTCGGTCTCCGACAGCTACTCTACAGCAGATGCATAGGTGATTGTTTTGTCATCTTCTCTACACAGGAGGAGATGGACAAATGTTTTGAATTATTGAACGAGCAGTCAGAGTACATCAAGTTCACCCGGGAGAAACCGATAGACGACCGGCTCCTGTTTTTAAACATTCAAATCAACCTATTAAGTAGCGGTTACATGACAAAGTGGTGCCGAAAACCAAGTAACAGAAGCATCCTGGCTCATTCCCTTCCCACCCTTCACACACAAAGAGGGCACTTGTGAGAAACATGCCTCAAATAGCCACCTCTGTGTGCACAAGTAAGGAACTACGGGAACAATCGCGCTACTTGGCTCGGCAAATAGCTATCTCCAATGGCTACGAAATTGTAACCCCACGAGATAAGTTTCGAGGAAAAGCGACGCTCCAAAAGGAACGGTTTGGCCAAAACAAAGTTCCGTTTATCTTGCCCTTCATTAGCGATTTAATAAGTGCAGCGATGAAACGATGATTACGAAGGGCAGATCTAGAGGAATCGGTAGCGATAATTGAAATACCCCCGAATACTCTTCGTCGCCAGTTTGTTCGTAACCGCTTGTATGACCGTCTATGTGGAACACAAAATTGCGTAATTTGCCCTTATGGCAGGGACGGTGACTGCATGAGTTCAGGCACGATATACCTAATCTCTTGTGGTGCTTGCGGAGACGAATATACTGGCGAAACGGGCAGACCTTTATGTATCCGCATAAGAGAACACCTAGATGGCAAACGGAAAGCAAAACAAGGCACACCACTAGGGTCGCGTAGGATGCAAAAGCACAGCGGAGACGATTTTGATATAAAAGTCGCTATCGCAATCCTCGTACGGGATACTAAAACACCAAACCCGCAAACTCCTCGAGGCTTTTTGGATAAATGCCAAAAATCCTACAGTGAATGCCCCGAGATCACGCGGAATCTCGCACCTTACCTTCGCATCGATCGTTGATGGGGGTGCTGCAGTCGTCAGCCATATGCACGTCACTAAGGACGCATAGCATACAAAAGCACAGCGGAGACGATTTTGACCATGTGGGACTCTGAGCGGCTGTTCTTCCTCGGTGGAAGACAGATGAAAAAAATCGGTGGGTTTTTTCGAGAAGCCGTAGATCTTGTAATTATCGCTGAGATTTTCATCTTTCTGTTTGTGCTGTTGAAGTGTTTGACCTAGTAAGTTGCGTATTAGTGTATCCTTCCAGACTGTGAAGAAGGCGATTCTGCCGAAACGTCAGCTATGATTGTATTCTATGTGTGTTATTGTATGAAAGTAAACGTATGCTGTTTAACAATCTCGCGATTGCTGACAGAGAAAACGACGAATTTTTCGTCTTCATCGGAACCGGACTGAAGGGAGTAGATGGTCCACAGCGGGTAGTTGTTGCGATTTGGTTGTTTGTTGTTGCATTCAGCCAAGTCCGTCCTTCAATACTGGACGAGTGTTGATGGATTGCCGCTTAGAATATGATCTATTTTGGGTGGGTAATGCACCCTGTAGCGTTCGGTATTATATTAGCTAGCACATGCCGAGTTAAAAAATTCGTTAGTATCCGATTTCTGTGTAAAAATTTGCCATTTCACCTATTTGGCTGTGATCATTATTTTCTCTTCAGTGTATTTTTGATGAGCTAATGCATTGTTGTTGCCCCATTCTCTGTTGACGATTCGGCAGATTACATTTTCATTGGTCTCTCCATGAGTTTGAAAAGGTCAAGTTGACTGCATTCTGGTCAGCTAAACACCTCAGTAACCAAAACTTTAGAAGAAAAAACACGAAACAAAGGTATTAACCGTTTTGAAAACAAAATAGCTCTTTCGCACAAACACCGCTTCGAGTGTGTCTTTCTGTTAGTACTTCATGTGGAGGCGAACCGTGCAGGATTAGCGTTCCTCTTTCACACTAAAATAATAGTCTCGGATGTTGTGATAACAAGGCATTCTTCGTTCAGATCCATTTTTAGGCTCATGGAATTTGTTGACTGAACTTCCTCACCATCTCAACCTATTTCTAAGGTACCTTTGCGTAGGGTTACGTATAGTTTGCGTGCGCTTCAAGACTCTGGGACTCTGTAAGAAATCCTTAAAATAAAGTGTTAAACAGGAGTGAACAGCAAGAAGTAGAGGCATTGCCACCAGCGTCGTTTCCCCAAACCTTCTATAGATAGTAAGACGCCAACAATAAACTTGACATCGAATTTTGGATATTTGCGAACAGAAATTTCAAGGTCCTTAATCACTATCACGCGAGGAAGTTTCACTCCAACGTCACAGAAATGCAAAAGTATGGCATGAGGGAAGTATGAGAGCTGATGAGGTTAAAAATCATTAGACAGCCTGGTAGTGATAAGAGTGGAGAGTTCGCCGTAATTGCTCGTCGGTTAGATGTCCAGGCAACGGAAAACATCTTCGCGACGCTTCCCATTACAAATCATCATCCGGAATGGAAATCAAACGTCAGTGCAGAAAATGGAACAATGAATAGGTCAAAGTAGCAAAAGCGACAGTTTTATAACTTTCAGTTATTTCTCATCTCAAAGTTGAGTAACCAACGTGTTCCGACCTATAGTTACTTATCAAAACGGACAAGTTAGTATGATGATCTTAGGTCTGCGGATTCACTAATATTCAAAGCTAGATCAAACACTAACCGTGTGGGCTGACCAATGTATAGAACGACGTGGTTTTAACGCTAACACTTACCCAGCTTTTGAAACATACTCCAGTCCATCTTAGAAACACCCATAAGTTCTCATTTCGTCTACTTAACGCGTATCCTAACAGCGCGTACCTGATTGCGATTTTCGACCTTACTGATATTTATACAAAATTTCCAATGACTAAGCTCTGCATGCTATCTTCGAACTCCTTATCTAACACAAACCAGATACGAATATGTATGCCTTTTTAATTCAGAAGTTCAAGGTCATCTTGAAGAGGTGTTCGAATTACTCAATCTACCGACAGCCCAGTAGCAAAAACATACTGTTTCATTGCCTTTCTTCTCACCACTCACTCAGAAAAAGAGCGCTTGCATGAAACATGGTTCGGAGAGCAATCAGTGTGACCAGAGGGCGAGAGCAAAAGACAGAAAGGCTGAAATTGGCCGGCAAACGGGCATTTCCAATAACTATGAAACCGTTACTCTTCGGGATAAGCTGGGCCTCAAAGAATTATTCTAGAGAAGATAAGATCCTGTTTAACTTGCCCTTCATTTTAAACGAACCATAAAACAGTGCTTAAAAAGCACCTTTCTAAAGATTTCGGTTGCAATGACTGAATTACGATCAAACACAGAAAAGCGCCACCTAGTTTTTAACCCTTTCAATGATAGGCTATGCATTACACATAGTCGCAGGATATGTCCGAATGGAGGAGAAGACGATTGCATGAGTTCGCCTACGGTTTATCCGATCTCTTGTGAAACACACTAGGGCGAACACATTGGCGAAACGAGTAGACCACTATGACTCACATTGTAGGCAAAGTTAAGGTTAGGCTAAGTACTCCACTAAGCGTGAGTAGAACACAGAGATATATTGGGAATGATTTTGACGTTATTACCATCCTCACCATGGAATCGAAAACTTCATCGCGCAAAACTCTCGAATCATTATGGATAAATTACATGAACCCAAAAATGAACCGCAGAGAAGAATGCATCTTTATCACACGTGGTCTCACACAGTTTTTAAGACTGACATTTTAATGTAAACAAGGCACATTACGCATTCACATGAGCTCTTTGCTATTGATCTCCATATGGAATACTCAGTTGAAGACTCAGTGAAAGCGGTGAGTGTGCGAAGAAGCTATTTTGTTTTCAATGCCGTTGAAATCTCCTCTTGTTTTATCTTGGTTATGGAGGTATCTGACCGAGTTGATTGCAGCCACCTTGATCGTCCCGGGCTTTGAGGAGAGCAAAAGCCGCCGAAACGTCGGCTTTTTCGTCAATACGGGATGGGGTAAGAACGTCGTATTAGCTCATCAAGAATGAAGTGGTTATTTGATTAGAGCCGAGGTTAAGAGAAATTTATTCTGAAATTATTCCTTCTTAATTCTTCTCTATACCTTTAATTAACGTGATTAAATTAATGTATTGAGCCGCATTATATTGTGTAGGCGCCTATACGACCAATTTCCTTTCATATTTAATATTTTCTTCGTCAGAAACTAATAGAAATAGTGGCTCTTAAGGATAAAAAGGATAAAGCTCTCGGCGTTGATCAATCCCTGAGGGATGCGCCATGCATTCGATTTCATTAAGTATCGTTGGAGGTGATTGAATGCATATCTGGCCTTTACAATGACTCGCGGTGGCCTGCCGTTGTATCGAGCCAGTGCTGCTATCCTCCCAGACAAGTCTGGTACCAATTTGCCGACCCCGGGGGGATGGAAGGCTTGGTGGGCCATGGGCGCATTCCACGTGCGCGTCGCAGTGGCGCCTCCAACGACTGCACCACACGCGCCCTTAGTGGCTCTTACCAAGCCTAATCTCTTCTTGAATTTTTCACTTCGAATTTTCTGTGTTAGTCAGCGAACTTTCTCGAGTCTCACTTCCATCAATAAATGCCAACACAATTTGTTCAGGTGCCAACTCTGCCTTGCTTTCAGCTGGTATTTTCACTCTCGACCTTTTCATTGCACCACTCTGCCACTTTGCTGTTCTTGTTGTAATCCCTTTCTAATCGCCAAAACCCCACCTTTTCAGAGAAAGGAGAAAAATCGCTTTGTCTTGAAACTCCGTTTGCGCAAAATTCACCTAAATGTATTGCCGCTAACTTTCTCAGCATTGCTTAAATTCCAGTTGCATGACTATCCACATAGCTGTCAATCCACCATCGTGTGACACCACTAAGTTTTCTTTTGTTTGCTTTTACATGACCCACCTTACATCTACTGTGCCAATTCCAGCACTTGCATTCGACTCGTTTTAGCTGAAATTCATTTCCACTTATTATCATCGATTTATGGAGCTATTAGAACACCACTGAATCCGAGGACCGACTTTCCTTTAACTTCGGCATTTATCAGTAATTCACCGCTTTCTTGATCAGCAAAGAGTAAATTATACATCACTCAATGGAGATTGTTTATTTGAAGTTGTGTGAAAGAATATGCGAATAGTTTACTAGGCTAGGCTAGCTTTGCCTCTTTCAATTAAACAGGATAAAAAATTATAGGCTGAATAAATAGCTTGAGAGCATCGTATATTTGAATGGATCCTCGAAGTAAGTAAACAGTAGATGAAATGATGGACGCCGTAAAATCTAAAATCTGGCAGAGGCCTTTCGATTTTCATTACGATAATAAAATTTTACGCTCTCGTTCGGTAAGAGGGAGTGTCTCGCACTGAATACGCGTAGAATCAATACCGTAGGGCCGTAGGGCTATGGGCTCAGTGAAAAGGCTGCTGCTACTAGTTTTTCCTACTGCTTTTGCCATGTTACTTCAGCCTAATTTGGTTCACCCATGATGTGTTCTTTCCTATTGCTAGAAGTTTGGAGTCTCGTCTATTCCAGGTGATGCCATCATCAGCTTCACGAATTCTGATATTATTTTAGAGGCGCTTCATAATTTGACAGGTACCTGTCTGTCCACAATATGTTGTTGATTGTGCAGTGCGATTGATATTTGCGTATATTCTTAAGCAGATAGTAGTTATGGAAGTTGATCGAAATCGCCCAATCTTTCATTTTCTTTGCCTCGATGAATTTCTCGAATTTGACCTATTTCAAAGTCAGCCTTTTTGTTAGACCTAATTTGTTTCTCGGTCGTATTTATCTCTGTCCTATATTTAAAAACGAGTCAACTAATTGCTTGCAATTTCTAACTCATATGTCCTATTGCTCAGTTGTTGAAGATTTCGTTGAACGTTTCATCTTAAAGTCGCCTCTGCTCTCTCCAAAATGGTTGCTTCGTCGAGTATTATGTGAAGAAAAACTTAAACAATTACGGTAGTTTGTTGTTATTACTTTTGCTCAATATTTGCTATCTGAAATACTTAGCGATACCCCTGGATAGCACTTTAATCTGTTTTCTCAGTGCTTTAAAGTCTTCTTGCGAAATTATCCCTTCAGTAAACCAGCAATTTCTACGATTACACGGCCAACCAGCATTTTTTAGCTCTTTATAAACTCATTTCAAATATAGAAATAGAATAGAGGGCAGGCTTACAGATAATTGTGTAGAGAACGATCATCCTCAATGTATCGAAGAATTTTCCTCCGTGATGTTCTGAACATCCGCTGTACATCTTAATTCTACAACAAAGAGAATCCCTCAATCATAATGAGACGTGAAGCCACAGGTGCTGAATGGGCGAGGAAAAAGTGAGAACAATAAGGTTTCTCACCCTTATTTTCTAGGTTCTCTATGTATACGTTTTTTTCATTTGGCTATTTTTTTTTAAATCAAATGAGAAGGTGTAAAGGGAGGCTCCAAGAAAGGTAGCGACTGATGGCTATACGAAAAACATTGAAGCCTTACCCACATTTTTTAAATCTATTTCCACAAATTTTATGGTAATAGATAAAAAACGAGAACTTAGCGATACCCCTGGATAGCACTTTAATCTGTTTTCTCAGTGCTTTAAAGTCTTCTTGCGAAATTATCCCTTCAGTAAACCAGCAATTTCTACGATTACACGGCCAACCAGCATTTTTTAGCTCTTTATAAACTCATTTCAAATATAGAAATAGAATAGAGGGCAGGCTTACAGATAATTGTGTAGAGAACGATCATCCTCAATGTATCGAAGAATTTTCCTCCGTGATGTTCTGAACATCCGCTGTACATCTTAGTTCCACAACAAAGAGAATCCCTCAATCATAATGAGACGTGAAGCTTCGTCTATTCTATAGGTAAGACCGAATGTTTGAAAAATCAAAAGCCTTTATGCGGCTCAATTTTTCTAAGTTGCATGTGGACCATTGACTGAGCAAAAGCAAGCAGTTCTGTCTCAAATTCTTAAGGTATTTTTCCTGTGATTGAAACGTATCCTTTGCTTTCACATTCGGTTTACCGAAACAATGAATGCACTTCATCATTTCCTCATTTTCACGTCAAACAATTTTCAGCGTTAATCTTTTTCAACAAAGCTTGGATATTCTATTTCAGGTATTCTACTTTTATCGAGGCTACCTACCACCATGCGATGTAAACGTTCGTTCTCATGCTAGCAGTCGCTGGATTTATTCTCAGCATCGTGGCCATCGAAGCGGTGAATTCAATTTTTCCTGTGCATAATGCACAAAAGAGTTATATGGAAATGCTTTTAAAAGAAGAGACCTACAGGTACATCCAACTTGGTTTAGACCTATATATACCTATATTTTTGAAATATACTGGGCTCATTGGTGAAGTGATTGGAGATTCCTTGCCTCGCACTCGCAGCCTCCTTGTTCGGCATTTTTATTTATAAGGATAAAAACACTCCTATGGCACATCAATAAGTCATCACAGGTCGTTGAAGGGAACAATTATGCATCCATTCACGTTCACGATGCTTGATGATGTCTAATGAATACAGCGTGTCCAACATCTTTGACGGATTAATCAAATGCGAACGTTTCTTCCTCCATTCTTCAAAATCTGCTTGCGTAATAATAAGAGGATTGTTCTCAACCAATAACAACAGGTTTTGACAGTATGGTTTACATTTCGAGTTTAGTTGGCTTCAAAATCTTCATCGTTCTATGTATATTCATTGGATAAATGCTCGAGCGGAGATCGAAATAGGAGAGCTAACACTAAAAAAGCCGTTCCCTAACGATGTATCAAGCTAGTGCTGCTATCCTCCCAAACAAGTCTAGTACCAATTTGCCGACGCCGGAGGGATGGAATGCTTGGTGGGCCACGGGCGCGGGAATCGATCCCATGTGTATTCCTCCCTAATGTAAAGGGATAAGACGCCTCTAACCACTGCGCCACACGCGGGCTATGTTTATATTGTAGGTAGTCAAATAGATGTCTTTGTACTCCTCTGATTCTATTAAGGCTTAGTTTTTCAGAAGGAAAGAGATTTACAGTCACCAACTTCTTGTCTGTTTCAATTACCTGAGAATTCATTATACTTTTATCTCGTGATTCCAGATTAAATTATTTTCACAGGGCAATTATTTCAAAACGATAACGAGGACAGAACTCCAGGTCCTCAAAGTAAAGTTTTTACAGCAGCTGAACTGATTCTATCATTACAAGGCAATCAAACAAACGAAGAAGGTTTCAAGTTCCGCATCTCCTTTCCGGACGGCTAGTGACTGAACCATGCAGTGCTCTCATTAACACTAGGAACACCTGGTTTTAAATGAAGAAGATGATGTTCCTTCCCATACCGATGGTATGGCATCTAACTCCATCTCACTCAGTCTACTTAAAACTCGAGCTTTCTGAAAAAGTAACCTGGCAAATCGTGAATATTTTGACGATCGAGTAAGCGCCTTTAAGCACTGGGAAACTTCATTTGGGAAACCAAATATCACTGAAAAATTACGAGAACAAGGATCGAGTATTGTTTTCAAACATGCAATGTCATAAATCACATAAATGACTAAGCACTTTACCGATCCTCAACGCTTTTCAGATAAAATTTGTAATTCTAATGCTAAATACTAGTAACCCGAGATTACTATCCAAACGTGACTGGCAGATTAAAGAAGACCCGACCGAAGACTACAAGCTGTTTGTCGAAGGACTGAAAATTTCTTTTCCTAATCCTCTTATAAGTCCAACAGTAGGAAATCAAGCATATCGAAACCATCGAACCTAGCATCTGTACGCGAAAATTGTCTATTGAAAACTGTAACTCAAAAAAGCGACTTTCTGTAAACATTGGCATAAATACTTCATATATTTATTTATATGTTTTTTACGAGCTGCCATTGTTGAGCTGATACAAGGTTGGTAAAATATGTCATTGTTGTTCTTGTTGTTGTTCGATGGATGACGAATCGGCGATTTAGCCATCCTCAGAGCCGCGCTGTTACGAGTGGGATTCCTTTTTATAATTTTTATAAATCTTTCTTACTTATAGTTCAGATATGTCATTTTTCTACACAGTTAGTTAATGTTTTCTAAGTTCATGGGTTGATAAGAATTTCCGCTAATCTCGGCCGACGCTAGATATGCATTCAATGATCTCCAAACGATGCTTAATGAGGTAGAATGCGTGGCGCGTCCCTAAGGGATTGATCAGCGCAGAAAGCGTTTTTATTTATCATTTTTACCACATAAACACATGATTGCTTTTTGAGTGGAACCAACAATCGATAACGAACAGTCGGAACTCTTTTGATATTCTTCTATTATGGAGACGTCGGCCGAGATTAACGGAAATTCTTATCAACCCATGAACTTAGAAAACATTAACTAACTGTGTAGAAGGATGACATATCTGAACTATAAGTAAGAAAGATTTATAAAAATTGTAAAAAGGAATCCCACTCGTAACAGCGCGGCTCTGAGGATGGCTAAATCGCCGAATCGTCATCCATCGAACAACAACAAGAACAACAATGACAGTTTGGCGTGACATAAACGATATAAAATATTGTTAGATGCCTCACTAGGAATGGAAAAAAAAACGGGATCTTCAGACACATGCATGGAAAAGAAAGTGACGTGTGTGACATAGGAGTTAGAGGTGCGCTGCTATTCACATGTCTAGAATCTTGCTCCCGGCCTCACCAAGCCTTCCATCCTTCGGGCGCGGTAAATTGGTAGCATACTTGTTTGTTCGACACATCAGTAGGCTACCATGAGTCATTGTGTAGGCCCGAAGTGTGTTCATCATCTCCAAAAATACTTAGTGTATTGGAGTGCATGGCGTGCCCTCATGGATTGATCGACGCCGAGAACTTTATCACTCTTTATTTAAAAAAGCAAAAAATGTTAACGGCAGCGTAGGCTCACAGCGTGGGCGTCGCAACATATTCTCTGTTTGTCGGAGATTTGCTAGTTCAGCCATTGTGGTTCCCTGGAATCTCGAGGATAGCCTGGCCAAAGTCTGCCCCAGGTCGTCACCACGAAAAGCAGTCGCAGCGCTTGTGGATCTGAGGGAGATTTGCCACCATGCGATAGTTTGATAGCAGGACGGTGGTGGATCGTGGTATTGGTATCGGTTCGTTCTTAGTTGAGCTTTTTGAATTGAACGCCTTCGCAATACACCCGAATACAATCAAGAAATGAAGCAGACTCACTTCAAAAAACAGAGATGCTAAGATATTTGCAAAGCTCCGAGCCACAGGTGTCTGCAGCACGATATTACCCTTTCCAGAGGCTGACGCGTTCACCGTCACACCATGCGGGTCCTTCGTTTCGCCTGTCTCTCAGCTAGTTCTATCATCATCAGCATCAGCAATTACTCCTCAGTGCGATTCTCTAGTGTGCACTAATTGGCAACGAACCCATTTAAACTGAGACTATAGTCTAAATCACAATCTTAACTCTCCATTTACTCTCTACTATAACTTTTCATAGCACCGTATTATGTTTGATACAAACACAGTGATGCTGAGATTTTTGCAAAACTCCGGGCTGCAGGTGTGGGTGGTGGGGAGCGAATGCGCTATTACCCTTTCCGGGGCTAACGAATTCACCACCACCACACTATGCGGGTTCTTGGTTTTGCCTGTCTCTCTGCTAGTTCTATCGATCATCGCGGTTAGCAGTCACCCGTCGGCGGGATTGGTCTAGGCAGCCCAAATCGGCAACAAACCCAGTTAAGCCGAGGCTATAGTCGAAATCACAATGTTAACTTTTTATTTACCAAGATTTCTTATTTGCTAAGATTAAAGCCTGCTAACCCTTCTAGCTTGACAAAAAAGTGTGGCGTAGTGCCGAAAATCTGCGTGGTGGCATGTAATGATTGGCGATGTGATGAAGAGTGGATGAGTTTAGCTCTTTTGTGGAGCTCGACAAAAATTTGCGTGTATTCCACTGGGCAAGCTACTTTCTCGTGCGTTGAAGAAGTCAATCAATCAAGTATGGCGCAAATATGGGCAATTTCAGCCACTCAACTCTATTCATCTTTCCATACATACCTTCATGTGC
The DNA here is from genome assembly GCA_009735665.1 of Angiostrongylus cantonensis. Lineage (NCBI taxonomy): Eukaryota > Metazoa > Nematoda > Chromadorea > Rhabditida > Metastrongylidae > Angiostrongylus > Angiostrongylus cantonensis. The sequence goes on along the minus strand of MQTX01000238.1, from coordinate 150,803 downwards.
AAAGGATTTAGCATTCTATTAGGCAATGAACCACGCTTAAATATGAACCGAAGATCTTTTTCGAGAACATATCCGCTACATTCTGTGAAGTGTTGAAATATCGAGAGCGTTGTGTCATCTGTCTATGAAGAGCTATAGATCCCATGTATATGGCAGGACACCTCTAACCATTGTGCTGCACGTTTCTCATGTTAACTATTAACTAAACGAAAAGTCTGTTTTTTGGGAAAGTTTCGCTGAGCCATTCTTACGAAAATCAACGATCTTGTCCTCAATGATATAGCAACTTCAGGGTGTCAAATTCACATTATTTTCCATGTGCACATTCCTCTGCACAATTTGCAATTTTCGAAAAATGTTTAGAACCGATCCTGTTAAAATATAGAGAATATAAGCAAGTGATTTAATAGAAATAGCATTCGAAGAAAATCTTTGGAAATATGAAACGTCAAAACGGTGAAGTCATTTTGAAAAATGTTAACTCTTCTATTTACTGCCAATTAGAATTTTCCAGGGCAAGGTATTGTGTGTGGTACAACAACAACAATGATGCTAAGGTAATGGCAAAACTCCAAGCCACAGGTGTACACTGTGAGGAACGAAAAGGCTATTACCATTTCCGGCGGCAAACGTGTTCACCACAACACCATACGGGTCCTTCTTTTCGCCTGTCTCTCAGCTAGTTTTCTACGGATCAGTGATCACGTGATAAAACCGCACGTATAATGTTCTGCCAAGAAAAATTTTGATATTCAGTAAATAAAAAGTCGACGTTGTGATTTCGGCTACAGCCTCAACTTAACTGCGTTCATTGCCGATTTAGGCTTTCCAGATCAATCCCGTTGACGGATGATTGCTTATGGCACTGGTCGATAGATAACTAACTGAAAACCAGGCGAAGCAATGGGGCCGTATGGTGTGATGGTGTACGCACTTTCCCTCTCGTAGGGCAATGGGTTCCCCACCGCAAACATTTGCGGTCCGGAGTTATTCAAATATCTCAGCATTACTGTGGTTGTATCACACATTAAAAACTTTACCTAGTACCTTGTTGTCTCTACAACAAAGCTCTAGAACAAATAGAACTGCTCAACCCGGTTTCTTTTCTTATCGCTATATCACGCAAGCTATTAACTTCCTCATATAGCTCGGTTTTTTTTCAGAAAAGTGTCTCGCTTTTTTTCTACAGCATTGCATTGTTCTATTAGTGTAAAGATGCAGATGCGACTACGTTGTGGCAACTATTCGTCGTCAGCCACCGTCACGCCGGAACTTCATTGGAACTCCGGCATTTTAGTGACGTGGGACCTGATATCGTCGGATCCCGTTTGCTCAGACCCCTCTCGTTTTCCACGTTTTTCCCAACTTCGACTCCATGACGTTTCGGTGATCGCCAGTTGCAAGGATTGCCCAAAGTGAGTGCTCTTTGTTAAATCGTTCGCACTGTATTGCGACTGTACATACCCTGTGTTACTACACAGTTTTTCGTCTAACTGATCATAATGTAATCACTTTTCATTTACTGCTTATTCTTTTGTGGCAGGGTATGATGTGAGATATAGCCGCTATGATGCCGAGACATTTGCAAAACTCCAGACGTATTTGCGGTGGGAATCAAACAAGCTAATACATTTTTTGAGTGCTAACACATTCCCCGCCACACCGTGCCGCTTCTTCGTTCCGCCTTCCCGTCAGCCGTGATTTTAATTAAGTTATACTACACCTTCACCATGCATCTGACTCTTCGGTAGAGGACATGATCATGCAGGCAAGACAGATAAGGTACGAGGTCATCGAAGTGGCCGGAACGAGATGACACCACCCATTTAACGCCATGTATGACACCGGTGGAAAACTATTCCTCTGAACATATAGACAATAAAGGAGACTGCTCCGTCGTCGTTCTCGTCAACACGACCTTGTCCATGAACATCAATTCATTCGAACAGCTTGCAACCCAAATCGGATGTTTGCGATTAAAAAGATGTGGATCAATACCGGCTTCGACAATCTTCGTCGTTTGAAAAAAAAATGAAATCGCTGAAATCAAACCATGACGAAGACGAAGTCGAAGCGTTCTAAATACGCTTGGAGAAGTTCTACAGAGAAGATCATACATTCTTCGAGGTCATTATTGGAGATTTCAACGCCAAGACTGGACCAAGAAGAACATCTGAAAAACATCCTATTGGTAGCCACAAATTACAATGGAACGAGCAGGGTGAGAGGCTGTCTGAATTTATCATGAAGATTAATACCATTCATGATAACTCGCAGTTCCGCAATCCCTCCTCAACGCTGGACGTAAGGGTTTCCTAGTAGAGAGTACCATAACAGGCTTTTTATGAAAAACTCTGACCATCGAGTCAATGGTCTTCCTGCAGTATGTTTGACACCCGGAGGAATCCAGTCACTGACTGCTCTTGTCCATCGGTTGTCATTCATACGCTTTGCATGTCTGGCCCACCTTATCTTCGACTGTTTGGCGTACAGAACAGCATCTTTGACTTTTGGTCGTTAACGCATTAAGAAATTAGAAAAGCTTTGGCCACTTTTGTACCACTCAGTAGAGCTAACGACTAACCAATGGATCCAAATTTCGGCGCTCACCTTTTCGACCAAACCGTCCGCCTAATCCAAGGATGTCTTTCAAAATTTACGCTCCGTTCACCACACCTAACCAGAAACTGCAGCTCTGGTCTAATCTAATTCTCTGCTAGATGGACAGGAAGAACTGTAGAATAGACTTTATGAGGCTGCAGGTATCCCTTAGGATGGCTACGTACACGTTGTGCAGACGTGTTCGTAAGCAAAGTAAACGAGCTGTAGTCGTAGCTGCAGTGGTTTTAAAGATGCCCTTGCGAGTTATTTGGTCCCCAGCATATCATGGCATAAGACTCAAACCCACACTCCAAATGTGTAAGTAAGCACTTGTATCACCGTAGCTTCGTTGATCGTGGAGTGGCCCGAGCGGGTGCCAGTAAATCTTTCATTTTTCGCTGTCGCGTGCAAGAGTAGCCCAGTGGGCTCTGCTCACTCTAGGAATGCGTCGAGCATCATATCTCTCTTCTAGGCTTTTCGTAAAGAACTCTGACCATCGGGTCGGTGGTCTTCATGCAGTACGTTTGACATCCCGAGGAATCCAGTCACTAACAGCCCTCGTCCATCGGTTATCATTCATACGCATTACGTGTCCGGCCTACCTTACCTTCGACTGTTTGCCGTATAAAACGGCATCTTTGATTTTCGATCGTTGACGTAGGTCGGAACTTCGGGTCCCATCACTTATTTGTGTGGAACGGAATACTCCTAGCATAGTCGTTTCGACTGCGCGTTCGATAACGCTGAGTGATCTTTTATCGGAGATATTCGTTCCGTTGAGCGTGAATGGGGCAAACGAAACCAATATGTTTCTCATGAGCATCCTTTTTGTGAGATTTAGTCGAAGGCCAATCTTTCCATAGGCTTTATCAATGTCGGCCTGCATTCCATCCGCTTGGCTAATGTTTGGTGTTGTAAGAACGATGTCATCAGCAAAACAATGAAGGTGTAACTGCCGACCATCGATTTTCACTCCTATATTTTCCCATTCCAGTGTTCGAATAACGTTCTGGAGGGTGGCGGTAAATAATTTCGGCGAGGTGGTATCGCTTTGCCTAACCTCGCTTTTGACGTCAATGTTAATATCATTGCAGAATGGTAAAATTTTGGTTGTGAAATTTTTGTACAGCTCACGAAGAGACTTTACCTACCGAGCAGGGACTCCCTGACTCTCAAGGGCTTCCATGTCTGCTTCTATCTCAACTGAGTCAATGGCCTTCTTTAAGTCGATGAAAGTGAGACAGAGCGATCTCTTGACCTTTCGCGATACTATCGTGTGGATGCGGCCCATCGTACTATAACTTTCCAAAACCTGGCTTACTAACATTGCTGCCCTACGTCCAGTGTTCTGTCAATCCTGTTTAGGTTGAATCGAGTGAAAAGTTTATAGACGACAGATAGCAGGGAGATTGGGCGATAGTTGCCTATACCGTGTAGGTCGCCCTTTTTGAACAACAACCAAGGTCCTGCTGGTCTTCCACTGAGTAGGGACCTTGCATTCAGACAGATAGCGTGTGAAGAGCCGAGCCAGTGTGCTTACGAAGACTGGCGGAAGGTTCTTCAGATGTTCTGATCTTATCATGCCCGGACCTGGTGCTGTTCGATTTTTCACCGACGAAATGGCACGCCGAATTTCAAAAAGTAGAACCTGGGGTACAACATATCCATCCTCCTTTCTTTCATATGACAGAAGGTGGGCTATCGAAGAAGTCTGAGAAGTATCCGTGAATGACTTTCTCCATTACCTTTTGGACGCTGTAACTGTCTCGTTTGGGCGTCGGAGTGCAACCATCTCGGTCTTGTGACTGGCCAAGCATCGATGGGCTTTGCTAATACTTTTCCCAGCTTTTGCAGCTTCGACCATGCCTATTGCTCTTGTGTTCATAAGATCTTCTATCGTCTGTCTGTTTCTTTTCCAAGCTCGGACGTTAGTTGCCAGTTGCCTGCGGCTCATGCGATACCACGGTGGCGTACCTTCTCGAGTGCTTTTGGAGACAGGCATATTTTGGTGAATTTCGAAGACTCAGCTTTCACAGTGCTAATGTGAAGATATTGTTGACCGATCGTATTCCTCATCGTTGTTATCGACAACGGATTCTCCCCAACAACCGATTAATGAATTGGATAAATCTCAGTTTCAGTTTATTGTGGTTTCGGGATTTCGTTTTTTTTTTTTAATTTGGCGGATTTTTCTTTTTCGGCGAGAAATAAAATCTTGCATGAAGGAGGCGACGCTCTGATCTCGAATAGAATTTGGAGGTAACAGCGGCATCGGTAACACAAACCTTCGATTTATGATGATGTTGTTTGTCTATTTCATTACGGTACCCTTCATTGGGAGACTTCTGTTCGACGTTGAGGGTGGAGCATCCAGAATTGCTAGTTACCATGAATGGTCTTAATCTTCACGATAAATTCAGACAGCCGTTCACGCTGCTTGCTTTATCCTAACCTGCGAGTCCCATTGTGACGTTCTTCAGACGTTCTTCTTGGTCCAGTCTTGGTGTTGAAATCTCCAATGGCGACCTTCAAGAATGTATGGCCTTCCCTGTAGAACTTCTCCAACTCGATATAGAACGTATCAACTTTCTCTTCGTCATAGTTTGATGTCGCCACTTAAACGACGAAGATTGTCAAAGCTAGTATTGATCCACATTTTTTTAGTCGTGAACGTCCGATTCGGGTTGTTAGTTGATGAATGAATCGAATGTTCATGGGCATACTCGAGTTGACCAGAACGCCGGCGCCGCCGACTGCTCTGCTGTCGCTAGTTCCAAGGAACAGTTCTTCTCTGGTGTCATAGACGACGTTGAATGGGTGGCGTCGTCTCATCTCGTCCAGGCCGACGACGTTGCACCTTATTCTTATTCCATGCATGATCCTAACTTCTGTCGAGGACTTGGAAGGGAGTGTGCCTACATTATAGATACAGCTTGTCACCATAGTGCTTTGCGATTTATGCAGCTTCAATGGTCCTGAGATTTTAGCAGACTCTTCGTTCTCGTCCTACCCAACACTGCCGAATCTGGGGCTCTTTCGCGGTTAAGGGAATGAGAGCAGCTTCTTTTATCGTGGTTAGTTATTTGATACCCATGTATAGCTTGCTAGGCTCTGAACGTAGGGGCTGAGTATACTCACAGGTGACTCACCAGTCTCTTCCAGCTTGAAAATATGGCTTATTTGTTGGAGGAGAAATCACCTCCAGTGTTCTTCTCTATCACTTGATTGCATGGTATCGGCCCAATTCACCCTTTGAATACAATCCGCATAAACCAGAACGCACCCTCAGTGCGTGAATACTTTTCGCAAACACAGGAAGTTTGTGTCTATTTGGCTCATCAGGTGAAAGAAGGCCATTCTCTGGATCCACCTGCGTCTTGAGAAGCAATGGTCGCTTTTTGTCCGCAATTAACCCCGTTATCCGCCACCTGGGGATGCGCCACGTAGCCTCGCGACTAACCGGCTCGAGATCCCTCATATGAAGGAGAACCGTGAAAAAGTTGAAAAACTGTTTAGTCTTGAAAAATCGGACAGTAGTTTCGCCTCTGTGCCAAGTGATGAGGTGTCTATTGGATTTAACAACATTGAAGACCTTTTGAAGCGCTTCACCTATCTCAGTGATAGTATAGTACACCTCAATGGGCAAAAAATTCAGTAATTTAAAGTTATAATGAATGCCTTTTCAAAGAGATTTTGGTGGACCAGTTGAAGCATTTTCCATAGTACGAATTAAACAAATAGCATGATCAGAAATGGTGGCACTATTGGAACAGAAGACTGAGAAGAACTAATAAGGAAATATGGAGGTTACTTCGTTCCATTACCTTTCAGTGTCGTTGCTTTAATGGAAGCCATGAACTGGTGAATATAGATTTTGTTACTTTTACTAGTAAAATCGATTACTGAATTATGAACAAACTCTAAAACGCGGAAAGCAGAGGGTAATGGACCCCATTTCTTTTTTTTTATCTCAGTCCTTCTATTGACCGATTTCCAAATGTGGTGTTTACTTGATGTCACGACAGAGACCTTCAAATCTATTCAGTGTAAAAGTTAATGAAACCTTCTTAGCCAAAAAATGAAGAGCGCTTTCTTTTTCATTTTGAACTCTTTCTAACGTTTATTCACTTATTTCAGGTGCACACTACGTCTTCCGATGCGTTACGAATGGCCTCTTGGCTTATCAATCAAAACTGTGTTCATAGTGACACGACAACATCCGTACAATCAAGTGCAAACCGATATGGACATCCGCTATGTGGTTGTCGACAAGTTGCCAACATCACTGAGAAATTGTGAGATTGTAGTGAAAGAAAAACAACAGTCCAACAAACTGTTTACTTTTACTAATACGGTGCTCTTCTTCTTCGTATTTCTATCCGCAATTGTATGCGTCTGCTGTTCAAGATGGATTTGCTCGAAGATCCACTAAGAACTTCGGTTATACTCATGGTCATATTCTGGACACTACGCTTCCATAGTTATTGATCATGCTACAGATGCTTGCTAGAAGCCAACATTTGTCACCACCTTATTCAGCCCTCTCTCTCTGTCGACATAGTTTTCATAATGACAAATAATCGCTAAGAGTTCAGTGGCAGTTTGTCGGAAGCCAGTACACCTTGCTCAAGGTGTACACAGAGAGCTCTTTAGCCAGATGTGATAGATTTCAGTCACAACCAACCACAACTCTTTTGCATGTTGGTCTTGATAAGCTAACATATGGCCATGGTGGTATTAAGAAATTCTGTTGTGGCTGACGCCTCGATGATGTCGTCATTGTCAAAAAACTCGCTAAGGACCATGGTGCACTAATTAAAATCTTTTACATGTACCGAGAGACTTGGCCATATCATACTGCTTAAACATAATGAGGCATAGTCTTCTGGGAACATCGCGATGTGTAGGGAACCCTTGTCTAGAAAATTACCATCTATTCTTTTTTATAACAGTATTCGTAAGTATTACGATATCACTGATTCACTTAATCATGTTACAGTATGTGTCAGCATTTGCTCGCTATTCAGCATTTCGGCGTTATGATTAAATTGTAATAAAGGACAGTTTTTCGCGAAATTCATCTTATTAAGCAAATGGATCGATTGCGAGCTTATAATGGTGCCTTGTTCGTGTATGATTTTACGGCAACGCTGTCTTTTCATTGAACAATCAATGTTGCTATATCAGTTCATTGATACTTGATACTTGAATGGCCCGTCCTCAGTGGTTGTGTGGGCCTCAGCATAATCTCCATTTTTGAGAGAGTTGCTGGTTAAGCTATTGTGATTTCCTTCAATCCTGAGGTCAGCCTGGCCGCCAAAATCTGCTTTAGGTCTCCACCACCACCGGTAGTCTCAGCCCTTGTGGGCCAGAGGGAGATTTACCACCAAGCGACTTTGATACCAGGACGGTGATGGATCCTGGTATTGGTTTACTCTTAGGTAGGCTTCCTGATTGAAACATCGGTTTCCTTCTCAGTTTGGGAGACCGTGCCAGGGAATGAATCCTCTGCTGTACATCGCAGTCGGACACCCAGGAACACCTCCCAGCCACGATGAAGCGGTAAACGGTTGAGAGGGCTGTTTCACTGAATTTGATTTAAACAATAAAATGTTACTGTTCAGACAATACGTGCGACGACTTTTGCTGGAAATGAAAGCGAAAAAAAATTTGCTATTGAAATGATCCATAATTCGTATCTTTTCGTAGACTACCTATTTTCTCTCCTTTCAACGACGGGAATTATGGACAAACACCATATAACGCAGTGGACCGTTATACTGGTCAATGATTCATCGCCCAAGGCCACCCATTGTGAACTAATTTTTTTATTTACATGACCACACTTCATCAATCTCCCGTCTTGTTTATAGCACACCATCCACAATTCACGAAGTTCCTCAGATGAGTGCCTGTGTTCGCTCGCCATTTCAGGATTTTGTCTTCATCGGGAATGTCGACTTCTTGCCAAGCTGATTGTTCTTGGAATCTTCGTAAGGCATATTATAGTGTCTCCATGTCTTCCCCATAGACTTCGACAGCCGTTGTACATCAGAAAAGCTTTTTTAGCCGATTTTGCCATAAACGTGTCGGTGCTTTGAGGGCTGGAAGATTTGTTGGCCGAGGCAGGGTCTACGGAAGTGGAAATTGGTTGACTCATTAGCCTAAGCGGTTTCGGATTCTGACTTTGGCGTGAAACTTGACAACGTAGAAGAAAAAGGTTTGTGAAGAATACTCTCATCTTTTACCTTGTTTAATACACGTTTTAGGTACACCCGATAATGCTGTCATATGAACCACCAGTAGCACCCTTGATCGTCGATTGACACGAGCGGGTGAAAGTAAAAATTTAATTTTTCCCTGTCGCGTGCAAGAGTAGTCCAGTGGGTTCTGCTCGATCTAGAATCTCGTTGAGGATCACATATTTCTTCAAGGGTTTTCGTGAAGAACTCTGACTATCGGGTTGGTGGTCTTCCTTACGTGCGTTTAACGTCCCGAGGAATCCAGCAGCTAACGGCTTTTGTAAATCCGTTATCATTCGTACGCATTACGTGTCCGGCCTACCTTATCTTCGACTGTTTGCCGTATAAAACGGCATCTTTGGTTTTCGATCGTTGACGTAGGTCAGAGCTTCGGATCCCATCCTTTACTTGTGTAAAACGGGATACTCCTAGCATCGTCCTTTCGACTGCGCGTTCGATAACGCTGAGTGATCTTTTATCCTGCTTACGTAGCGACCAGGTATCCGACGCATACGTTAGGGCAGGAAGAACCGTTGAGTCGAAAAGGTGGGCGCAGAGTTGGGTATTCTTTGTTCTCTTCACTACAATCTCGATGCTCTAGAGAACTCGCCAAGCCGCTCGTTTCCTTCTGCTCAGCTCTGAAGCTAAGTAGTTCATCACATTGAATTTCTGACTTAGATAGACATAACAGGAGCATTCGGAGATGTTCATTCTTTGAGCGTGAATGAGGCATGCGAAACCAATCCGTTCATCATAACACAGTTTTTGTGAGATTTAGTCGAAGACCAATCCTTCAACACGCTTTATCAAAGTCCGTAAGAATACGGTCCGCTTGGCTAATGTCTGGTGTTATAAGGACGATGTCACCAGCGAAGCGAAGGTGATGTAACTGCCGACCATCGATTTTCAGTTCCATATAATCCCATTCCAACGTTCACATGACGTTCTGGAGGGCGGCGGTAAATAATTTTGGCGAGATTGTATCGCCTTGCCTAACTCCTCTTTTGACGTCACCATTAATATTGTTGTGAATGGTGAAATTTTGGTTGTGAAAATTTTTGAAAAATTCCTCCTTAGACTGATTGGCTGTTAAATTTTCGGTATTGCTTTTTGTATTCCTTTTTAAGTGATGGGCGATGAAGGGTTTGCATCACCAAGATGTACCTCTGTTATCCCACCATCTAACTGACGAGGATTAACTACAAACTTTCCTCCCTTATCACTAACTGATAGTCTAATGGTTTTTAAATGAAGTAAATCTCTAATTTCCTAATTCCCCTTATTAAGCAACGTTTTATGGCTGTGCTTGTTTCGCTAGAAATAAAGGGCAAGAGGAACAGAGCCTTGTTTTCGCTAGAATTATCGCCTTGGGGCGTAGTTTTTCCTCTATGCCTATTCCGAGCAGCTACAGTTTCGCAATCATTTGAAATGGCTATTTGTAGCGCCAGTTTCGAGGATTCTCCCCATTGCTCTCTACCTGTGCACACTTCGGCGGCTGTTCGAAACATGTTTCTTAAAAGCGCCTTTTCAGTGTGTGAGGAATGAGTGGAGAGGTAATGAACTAGTATATTCCCAAGACCGACTTTCTGTTAACCTCGGCATTGATTGATAATTCGATGTTTCATTTCAATAAGCAGACACGAGGGTGTTGTTATAGAATTTACTGGCATACAATAGCTGACGTTTCGGCGGTTTCGCCTTCTTCAGAGCTGTTTATTTCTTGTAAAGTTAGTTGGCGGATAGCTACCGCACAGTGTACTACATGGGCGTGGACTCACCATTTCGAAGGCAACCGTGCGTAGGATTGCATGCAATTTGTATGAGCCTCAAGATCGACTCCGCTGTCAGGCCAAGAAAATTTGAAATTAGAATGCAAGAAATTAGAGATTTACTTCATTTAAAAACCATTAGACTATCAGTCAGTGATAAGGGAGGATAGTTTGCAGTTATTCCTCGTCAGTTAGATGGTGGGATAACAGAGGTACATCTTGGTGGTGCAAACCCTTCATCGCCCATCATTTGAAAAGGAATACAAAAGGCAATACCGAAAACTTAACAGCCAATCAGTCGAAAAAGCAGAGAGACAGTAGGCTTAAAACCATCTGTTATTTCTCACTATAAAATAGATAGACCAACGTGTCCCGTCTTATAGTTACTTATTAAAACATATAAGTTAGTATCAGCTGGTGATCTTGCGTCAGCCAACCCAACATCCCTCAAGGTTAGACCCATCATCACTTGCGCAGACAGGCCAACGGATAGAATAACATGCTTTCTATGCTTATACTCAACCAGTTGCTTAAACACATACCAATCCATCTCACGAACACCCAAATGTTCCTGTATCGTATACGTGATGCGCAACCCAACAACGCGTACGTGATGGAATCCTTCGACGTCACCGCCCTCTATACAAACGTATCGAATGACTCCGCTGTGCAAGCCATTCGCGGGCTCCTTATACAACATGAAGGTCGATTCAGCAGTTGTTGACAGTCTTAAAAGAGTGCCTAAACTGCTCAATCTTCAGGTGGTCCGGCAAACATTACGCCAAATGAGAGGATTGGCAATGGGACAGCGACTGGCACCAACCATTGCCGTTGCTTTTATGTGTAAAGTGGAAGCATCAGTGCCAGTAATCGATCTCGGGCCATTACTCTACTGTAGGTATATAGATGATTGTTTTGTCATCTGCTCCACACAAGAGGAGATGGACAAATGTTTTGAGTTATTGAACGACCAGTCAGAATACACAAAATTCACCCGTGAGAATCCGAAAAAAAACCGGCTTCCATTCTTAAACGTTCAAGTCAACCTATCCTAAAATGGCTACACCACAAAATAGTGTCGAAAGCCAAGTAGCAAGAATATACTGGTTGATTACCTCTCCTCTCATCCCTCACACACTAAAATGGCGGTTATAAGAAATATGCTTCAAACCGCCACAAGGGTGTGCACAGGTAGAGAGTAAAGGGAAGATTCCTTGAAAGTGGTGCTCCAAATAGCCACTTTAAATGGTTACGAAACTGTAGCTTCTCGGAATAGGCATAGAAGAAAAACCACGCTCCAGAGCGACAATCCTAGGGAAAACAAAGCTGCGTTCCTCTTGCCCTTTATTTCTAGCAAAATAAGTGCAGCCATAAAACGTTGCTTAATAAGGGCCAGTCTAGAGAATTCCGTAAGAGTGAAAGAAATACCACCGGACACTCTAAGACGCCAGTTAGTTCGCAATCGCCTATATGACCGTCTGTGTATAACGAAAAACTGCACAATTTGCCCTAACTGTAGAGATGGTGGTTGCATTAGCTTGGGTACAGTCTGTCTGATCTCTTGTAAAGCGTGCGGGACGAATACGTTGGCGAAATGCCCGCTATGCGTCCGCATGAAAGAACACGTAGTCGGTAAATCCAAATTAAAACCCAACACTCCACTAGGCACGCATAGGATGCTGGAACATAACGGAGAAGATTTCGAACTAGGAGTCACTATCCTCACACACGAATCAAAAACGCCAGCGCGTGAAACTCTTGAAGCGTTTTGGATCAATTCCAAATATCCAAAAATGAACCGCAAGGAGGAGTGTCTTGTCATCACGCGTGACCTAGCGCCGTACCTCAGGCTAATCCAATGACCTGACATAGGCGCGGTCCTCGCCCATGTAGTACTCTGTGCGGCTGCTATCCACCAACTAACTTTACAAGAAATAAACGGTAGGTGTTTAAGTGAAGCTATTTCTTATGCGAATGGAAATTTATTTGTCAAGTTTTATCTGCTAGGGTTATGAAAGTGTTTGGCGGAGTAGATCGCATCTCAATTTTACCTTTCCAGGCTCTGAAGAAGGCGAAACCGCCGAAACCTGAACTATTGTTTCCTAATAAAATCTGTAATACCAACCTCGTGTCTGCTTATTGAAATAAAACATCGAATTATCAATCAATGCCGAGGTTATTAGAAAGACGGTCTTGGGGATTGGGATACAGTTGACTATATCGTTTAGGTCACCCTTCTTGAACAATAGCAAGGTCATACTGGTCAGTAGGGGGACCACTGCGTAGGGACCTTGCATTCAGACAGGTAACGTGTGAAAAGTCGAGCCAGTGTGTTTACGAGGACTGGCGAAAGGTTGTTCAGATGTTCTGATCTTATCCTGTCCGGACCTGCTGCTATCGATTTTCCACCGACAAAATGGCCTGTCGGATTTCGGAAGGAAGAACCAGTGGTACAACATATCCATCCCCTTTTGTTTCATACGACGGGATGTGGACGTGGCTATCGAAGAGATCTGAATAGTATTCGTGGATGATTTTCTCCATTGCCTTTCTAGACGCTGTTATTGTTCCGTCTGGGCGTCGGAGTGCGATCATCTTGGTCTTGTAATTGGCAAAGCTTCGGCGCTTTGTGAATGCGTTTTTCAGCCTCTGCAGCTTCGATTATTACTGCTGCTCTTCTCCCTTTAAGATCTTCTTTTATCGCCTGTCTGCATTGTTTCGCAAGTTCGCACGTTAGTTCGCGGCTGCCTGCAGCTCGTGCGATTCCACACTGGCATATCAACTCGAGAGTTTTTGGAGACAGACGTCTCTTGGTGACTTTCGAACTCTCAGCTTTCATAGCGCTAATATGAAGATGGTGAATGAGCCGATCGTATTCCTCGTCGATGTTATCAGCAACGGCATCTTCCCATTAGTCGACTAATGAACTGAATAAGTCTCAGTTTGTTGTGGTTCTGGGTCTTCGGATTTTAAATTAAGGGGTTTTTCTCTTCTTCGTGAGAAAGAGAATCTAGCACGAAGAAGACGGTGATCTGATCCCGTGCAGAATTTCTGGACAACAGAGACATCGGTTAGGCCATACCTTCTATTAGCTATGATGTGGTGTATTTCATTATGATGCTCTCCATTGGGTGATTCCACGTCCAGCGTTGAGGGTGGGGCTTCTGGAATTGCGAGTTACCATGGATGTTCTTGGTCGCCATGATAATCTCAGATAATAGCCGCTGATAATAAATGATAATAGCCGCTCACCCTGTTCGTTCTATTCTAATCCGTGGGTCCCAATGTGACGTTCCTCAGACGTTCTTCTTGGTCCAACTTTGGCATTGAAATATCCAGTGATGACCTTAAAGAATGTGTGGTCTTCTCCGTAAAACTTCTCTAAGGCCATGTAGAAGGCTTCGACTTCTTCTTCGTCACAGTTTGATGTTGGTGCGAAAACAGCGAAGATTGTCAAAGCCGGTATTGATCCACATCTTTCTAATCGTGAACGTCCGATTCGGGTTGTAAACTGTTGGAATGAATCAATGTTCATAGGCAAACTCGTGTTGGCGAAAACGCCGACGCCGACGTCTCTTCTACTTTTGCATGTTTCGAGGATTTGTTCTTCTCCAGTATCATAGACAGCGTTGAATGGGTGGCGTCGTCTCATCTCGTCCAGGCCGACGACGTTGCACCTTATTCTTATTCCATGCATGATCCTAGTTTCAATCGAGGGCTTAGAAGGGAGTGTGCCTACATTATAGAGCTTGTCACCTTAGTGCTTCGCGATTTATGCAGCTTCAATGGTGCTGAGATTTTAGCAGACTCTTCGTTCTCGTCCTACCCAACACTGCCGAATCAGAGGCTCTTTCGCGGTTGAGGGAATGAGAGCCGCTTCTTTTGCCGTGGTTAGTTCTTTGATACCCATGTATAGTTTGCTAGGCTGTAAACGTGGTGGTTGGGTATACTCACAGGCAGCTCGCCGGTCTCCTCCGGCTTGGAAATATGGCTTATTTTTTGAAGGCGACTCCTAAACACCTCCTGTGTTCTTGTCTGCCACTTGATTGCATGGTATCGGCCATATTCACCCTTAGAATACAATCCGGATAAACCAGAACGCACCCGCACACGCATGCATGAATACTGCTCACAAATACAGAAAGTATGTGTCACGTTGGCGCATCAGATACAAGGAAGTCATTCCTGGATCCATCTGCGTCTCAGAGAAGCAATGGTCGCTTTTTGTCCGCGATTAACCTCGCTATTCGCCTCCTGGGGACGCGCCACGTAGCCTCGCGAATACACCGGCTCGAGATCCCTTATGTGGGTGAGATCCGTAGTAAAATGATGGTAATGCTATACAGTGATCAATTGTAATAAAAATCGGTACTGTGATATACCTTGCTAGTATGCTACTACCTATAGTGCGCGCTTCAATGATATTTCTGTACAGTGCAATGTCAGCATTTTATTGGAAGGCAGTTCCTTATTTATCGATGCTACTTTATTCCCTTTATTGTTCTGGAGCTGAAAAAAATAGGCTTGTCTCATTTCTCAGCTGCATGCTATATAGTGCGCGCTTCAATGATATTTCTGTACAGTGCAATGTCAGCATTTTATTGGAAGGCAGTTCCTTATTTATCGATGCTGCTTTATTCCCTTTATTGTTTTGGAGCTGAAAAAAAATAGGCTTGTCTCATTTCTCAGCTGCATGCTGTATCGAATGTTTCAATTCCACTATATCCTTGTCCTGTTTTTCAATTCCATTAAAAAACCTTGTATTGTGTGGCGTTAGTGGTTCCAGTCATTAAACTATGGTTTTCGTAAAATTACCAATAAACTTTAGCATCTGCAATCTCTGTTGTCATCGAGCAACTCGGTCAAGCACTAAGCTTCTACTCGTCTCTGTTGCTCATCATGCTTACCTAGTGGAATATGTAATTTTAAACGATCAGATTTACAGATGTGGTATTAAATCATTTATTTGACTTTCTTGGAAAATATGGTACACTCTGCAGTCTACCGACATTTTAGAAAATAAATGTTTTTACATGTGGTAGAAGAATTGTCGCTGCACATCATGGTTCAACATCTAAGAGCGCCTTCGCCTCATCGTGGCTGGGAGGTGTTCCTGGGTGTAGGGCTGCAATGTACAGCGGAGGGATTCGTCTTCCCGGCAGGGTCTCCCAGAATGAGAAGGAGTCCGGCGTTTCCATCAGAAAGCCTAGCTAAGAGTAAACCAATAGTTGGATCCACCACCGTCCTGGTATCGAAGTCGCATGGTGGCAAATCTCTCTCTGATCAACAAGGGCTGTGGCTGCCTGTCGTGGTGACGAACTGGGACAGACTTTGGTCAGGTTGACCTCGAAATTTCAGAGATCCACAATGGCTTAACCAGCAAATCTTCGAAAAATGGTAATTATACTGGGGCCCGCATAACTAGTGAGGACGGGCCGTTTATGTGTCAGGTAAGTAAATATCTACATTTGATTTAAAGACTTAGTCACTTGAACAAACGTTCTTCACATGCTATACATTTGAACAAGAACTTTTTCACTTTTTCACTCGTTTTCTTGTCGTGCAACTACGCCAAATAAAGGCGGTCAAACTCGCATCTGTTTTCCGCATCAACTTCTTGTTCTTGCTCTTTTATCTTGTCTGGTATTTTGAATGCTGATCAAGCATTATTTTTCTTAGATGTCCAAAAGAGTTAAACCTGTTGAACTGCTGCTCCGTCATATAGGCACCACATGCAGGTCTTTGTAGAGTGGAGTGAATTTACTACCTTTCGATTCCGATTGCTTCAAGATGACAGGGATTCCTGCGATGGCAGTGAATACTGCAATTGGTCAACTGAGTGCAAGATGGGGATAAATTGATCCGAATACAATGAAAGAAGAGGAAGCGAAATTCCACCATCTCACCATCATCTGTGGAACTTGCTGAATAAGACAAACGAGTAGCTACGCGAGTAAATGGTCGCTATTTATAGACAATTGCGTTGACACACAAAAAATGTAAATGCTGAGTAAACCTTTATTACTGTGAAATGTTGAAAACGAGAGGATGAGTTCTGGAAATTCTAAAACATGTGTGATTCAAATTAGATAGTGACGTTTTGATGCCTTTCTAATTATTTGAAAATGGTCGTGAAGTAAACAACGTCTTTCACAAAAGTCCGGGTTACTTGATGACGCGTGCCGTTCTCAATGGTCCGAAGTCAATGCTCTTCTGTTCTCGTGGCCAGGCTGAGCAAACAAAGGCAGATATTTGTGGATGATGCAAATTTTCACCTAACTAATTTTAATGAGGAGAAAGTTATATTAAAACGAACTTTCTACCACAATGTATTAGCATTTTGAGAAAGTAATTCGAATAAAATAAACTTACACAAAACAACTAAAAATAGAAAATAATTAATACATCTCTAAAATGTTTTAGATTAATAGTGATTAAAACTATTCAGCAGATTTTTTTCTTCTTACCAGCCTCACGTCTGGCCGTGTGTGTGTGGCAGTGTGGCACAGTGGTCGGAGGCGCCCTGCAACACGCACACATGGAATTGACCCCGCGCCCATGACCCACCAAATCTTCCATCCCTCCGCGGTCGGCAAATTGGTACCAAATTTGTCTGGGAGGTAACAGCACTGGCTCGAAGTATCGGTGAGCCACCGCGAGTTATAATGAAAGCCAGATATGTATTCAATTTCATCCAAACGGTAACTAATGAAGTCGAATGCATGGCGCATCCTTTAAGGATTGATCAACGTCGAGAGCTTTATCCCTTTTATCTTTAATGTCTGATGAATGGTCGGTGAAGGTATTTAACTGATGAATTTCTGCATGGATCTCTCCTAGAAGTACACAGGATAAAAAGTAGTAGCCTTGTTGACTATAGAAGATGAATCCTATGTGTAACAGCTTCAAATCTGTTTCATTATTATTTCTGCTTTTGTGGAAGCAAAAGTAGTTACAGAAAAAAGGCTTTTTTAAAAAGTTCTTAACAAGTTAAAGGAAAAATCAAAAGTACCTCGTTGCTTATTCATGCGTTCCTTTACGGCGCTCCTGGCTCCTTAAAAAACATTTTATAGTCTTCCAGGTCCAAAAATTAGGAAAAAGAAATTCAAGAACATAGAATTCGTAATACCTTTTCGGTGTTATCTCACGTCATTTTCATTGACAAACTACTATGTTGCTATAGCATCCGGATAACTTAGTGCCTTTTATTGATTTTCGTTTTGTGTCCAGCTGTGCCCACGGATCTCCCTCATGTGAAAGATCCGATAGCCGCGTAGTAGAGAGGCTACGTGAGGCGTCCCCAGGTGGCGGATAAGAGGTTAATCGCGGACAAAAGCGAACTTTGCTTCCCTGAGACGCACGTGGATCCGAGGGACGGACTCCCTGTTTCTGCTGCGCCGATTTGGCACATACTTTCTGTATTTGCTAGGCGTATTCATGCATGCGTGTGTGGGTGTGTTCTCGCTTTATGCGGATTGTATTCTACGAGTCAATTCGACCAAAAGCCTGCAATCAAGTGACAGGGAAGTATATGGGAGGCGGTTAGGAGTCGCCTCCAACAAATAAGCTCCATGTCCACTATGGGAGAGCCTGGCAAGCTACCCGTGAGTATATACCTACTCCCCTCCCCCTACGTTCAGAGTCCATCGAGTTCTACGTTGGTATCAAAAAGCAAAAAACAGGAAAAGAAACGGGCGTCATTCCCTTGACTCCAAAATAGCCGCTCGGCAGTGTTAGGTAGTACGAGTACGGAGACGCTGCTAAAATCCCAGAGCCAATGGAAGCTGCCTGAATCACGAAAAACCATGGTGGCGATCTATACCTACAATGTAGGTACACTTGTATCCGGATCCTTGATGAAAGACTTGCTCATGCAAGCAAAAATGATAAGGTACGACGTCATCGGCCGGCCCGAGTCGAAACGATGCCACCCATTCAACGCCGTCTTTGACACCGGAGAAGAACTATTCCTCGGAACATGTGACATTGGAGGAATAAGCGACGTCGGCGTTCTCGTCAATACGAGTTTGTCCATGAAAATTCGATTACTTCGAACAGCTTACAACCGTATCGGAAGTTTACGACTAACACGATGTGGATCAATACCAGCTTTGACAATCTTCGACGTCTACGCGCCGACATCAAACTATGACGAAGTAGTCGAAGCGTTCTATATGGATTTGGAGAAGTTTTATAGAGAAGTCCATACATTCTTTGAAGTCATCATTGCAAATTTGAACGGCAGAGAAGTGACCAAGAAGAACGTCTGAGGGACGACCAAGACCATACATGGTAACTAGAAGTTCCGGATGCCCACCCTCAACGCTGGACGTGGAAGTCTTCCAATGGAGGGTACTGTAACGAAATAGATCATATCATAGTATATAGGTTTTGCTTAATAGATGTCGCTGTTGTTCCGAAATTCTAAACGAGATCGGACCACCGCTTCCTACGTGCAAGATTCTATTTCTTGCGGAAAGGAGAAAAAGCCGTTAAATTCAAAAACCAATGTCTCAGAAATAACGAAAACTATTGCTTATTCAATTCACTAGTCGGCTACTGAAAAGATGCCGTTGTCGACAACATCGACGAAGAATACGATCGGCTCATTTAATATATTCACGTTAGCGTTATGAAAACTGAGAGTTCGAAAGTCACCAAGAGTCGTCTGTCTCCAGAAACTCTCGAGCTGATATGCCAGCGTGGAATCTCACGTGCTGCAGGCAACTGCGAGCTAACATCCGAACTTGTAAAAGAATGCAGACAGGCGATAAAAGAAGATGTTAAAGAGACAAAAGCAGCAGTAATGGTCGAAACTGGAGAAACTAGTAAAAGGATTCGCAAAGCCACCGAAGCTTCGCCAATTACAAAACCAAGATTATCGCACTCCCACGCCCAGACGAAGCAATTACAGCGTCCAGAAAAGCAATGGAAAAAATAAATTCACGAATACTACTCAGATCTCTCCGATAGCCACGTCCGCCTTCCGTTATATGAAATAAAGCAAAGTGGACATATTGCTCCACTGGTTCTCCCTTCCGAAATCCTACATGCCATTTCGTCGGTGGAAAATCGAACAGCACCAGGTTTAGACAGGATGAGATCTGAACACCAGAAAAACCTTCCGCTAGTACTCATAAACACACTGGCTCGGCTCTTTACACGTTACCTGTCTGAATGCAATTCCGCGACTCAGTGGAAGATCAGCAAGACCATGCATTGTTCAAGAGAGGTGACCACCATCCCATCGCCAACTATCGCCCAATCTGCTTGCTGTCTGTCGTCTTCAAACTTTTCACTCGAGGCATCCTAAACAGGATTGACAGAACACTAGACGAAGGACAGCCATGCGAGCAAGCAGGGTTTCGAAAACGATTTAGTACGACGTTCCACATCCACTCTATAACAAGGCTCGTTGAAGCATCGCGAGAGTAGAAAAGACCATTCTGTCTTACTTTCATCGACTTAAAGAAGGCTCTTGACTCAACTAACATAAAAGCAGTCATTAGAGCCTTGATGGTCAGGAAGTCCCTACTCAGTACGTAAAGATTCTTCGTGAGCTGTACAAAAAGTTCACAATCATGATATCACCATTCTACAACGGTTTTGTCACTGATGTCAAAGAAATGCTTAGGCAAGGCGACATCATCTCGCTAGAATTATTTACGGCCACTCTCCAGAACGTCTTTTCACCATTGGATTGGAATAATAAAAAAGTGAAAATCGTTGGTCGGCTGTTACACCATCTTCGCTTTGCTGATGACATCATCCTTATAACAACAGACATTAGCCAAGCGGAACATATGCTTGCCGACTTTGACAAAGCCTTTGGAAAGAATGGTCTTCGACTAAATCCCACAAAAGCGATGTTTATGAGGAACGGATTGGTTTCGTATGCGCCATTCACGCTCAACGGAACGAATATCTCCGAATGTTTTAGTTATATCTATATAGGTCGGAAAGTCAAGACTGGATTCCTCGGGATGTTAAACACGCTGCAGGAAGACCACCGACTCGATGATCAGAGTTCTTCACGAAAAGCCTAGAAGAAAGATTTGATGTTTGATGAGTCTCTAGAGCGAACGGAACCCACTGTGCTACTCTTGCACGCGACAAGGAAAAATGGATGATTTACTGGCTCCCGCTCGAGTCACTCGCTGATCAACGGGGCTACATGTAATACAGGTCATTAAGCTGTGACGTATAACATCGAGATCACCCCCCTATGCAGAATCAGTTTTGTTGAGAAGAACTTCTATTTTTCTGTTCGAACAATCAATGGAAAACTAATCATTTCTAGGAATTCCTACTATCTTGTAAAACCTAGTCGCAAAACCATAACTCTACATTCGATGTAAATGACTTCGTAATATTTTGTGTTAAAGACTTAGAAATCACTTTGCCCGACACTAGCTGCTACCAGATGCCACGTAAAAGCTTTCGTAATGAAGGAAATACCAGTGAAACAAAAACTATGCTACTCCTACACGATTGTTGATAACGGGTCAACCACGCAAGCAAGCAAAGCCCAAAAATCTTGTCAAGTTGCGATAGAACTCGACGTGAAACCTATAACTTAAGCCTTAACTTTATTGTTGTACACATCCATGTCTCTGCGACTGCCTTTATCATGTGATTGGTCATTCTATGTTTGACTTTAGATACCAATTTAGCTTCACCAAAAAATCGATATTTATGTTGATAATTTAAAGTGCAAAACCTGATTATTTGCTGTAGCTCCAAACCTCATTATTCAGGAGGCTAGCATTTAGGAACTACATAGTGTTTTCAATGCCTTTTAAGCATCAGTCCACCTCTCGACTGCATAATGGAGCGCTTCTAAGCTATACAGTCGAGCAGGTAACCGCAGTTGCTTCCAGGTAGTGTTGGATCGGTGAGTTCTTTCAACACGCTTCGAAGCGACTCGCAATATCTTCGTATATTTTATGTAACTTCTATAGTGAGAAGGTTGTCTACTTTAAATGGTTTTTATTACTTAGATACTTGGATGGCCCGTGTTCACCAGTGATGCTGGTGGTAGAATAACTTTAACTCGTTTCTCTCTCTCTCTCATTCTACGTCTATGTCAGTGGTCTGCTTCGAGCATGGTGACATTCGTAAAGTCCGCTTGGTGGTCATGAAGTTGTTCCCATATGCAAGTACAGATGGTTGTCGTTGGCCAGCTACACGTTCATACATTGCTTGGTTGGTCTTCGAAGATGGTGCTTGCATTCTCGTGGAGTCAACTCCACTGCTTTTTTCGTCCATCTGCTAACTGTTCATCTTATTATATGACCGGCCCATCTGTGTTTTGCTGTCGATGTCTTTTCCTCTGGATCCCGATGACGAGGTAGGTTTAGCAGATCGGGGCTGCGCATTCTGGCTAGATTGTGAATACTGGTTATATTTAAGACGAACGTTCAAACACAGGTTTTGTGCTTCACTACTGGTTTGTAAGGAATTACTTCAAGTTATTTTCAATGGAGCTACAGTTGAAAAAAAAGAACATGGGCTACTAACGGCAAACTATTACACAAAATGAAATTTGTTGAAGTGTTTCTCGTAAACATGGTTGCACTTTTCGTTACAGCCGAGTGATTTAATCCTCGAGTGCTTCGCTGAGCAGCTTAACCATATTTTCCTAGTCTTGTCAATTTTCATTTCTGAAAAGCATTCTAAAGGCGGGCGATACCTAAGCTGTGCATTGTCGTAGTAAGCAAAAGTACACAAAAAAGTACACCTACTCTTTGAAGGACCCGGGACTTTTTGCAGTGAGAAATTTGGACAATTAGGTGGACGAACATTTGGTACTTACTAATCAAATTTACACAAAACCACGGTTGAAATATGATCAATCATTTCAAGAAACGTATAGTTTATTGTTTAAAAGTAGTAGGAACTTTGTTTCCTTTCAACATGGCCAATATCGTACAATCACTGTGATTACTTTGTTACCCTCCTTCCTTGTAGAAATTATGGAGGACTCGAACATTGCAGTGATTAGAGCCGAAATGCACCACGAGAAGGTTTACCGGCCCGATCCCGTACTCCACTTGCCAGGCCTTTTATGCTTCTGGAGGTGAAAAATTAGTGTCAAACTTATCTAGAAAAATAAAAAAGCTGTTTTGGTGAATCGGTATGCCACAAACAGGTATAGATTAGATTTGCATTTAGTTACCGCTAAGATACCTCTAAATTTGAATGCACCGCTCAGCTTTCAGGAATTGATCATCACGCTGAACGCTTTTTTTTTTGCTGCATAGAGACCCGTCTTTTAACAATGTAAGCTCTCCTACCTCAGGTGTAGTGTAATTTTGAAAAGGAAAGTTAATTAAAGTGAAAGAAGTAGGCCAATAACATGGCAAACTATGAGAAATATAGAAAAAGACGCCCAATTTTTCTTTCCTCCAGGCACAAGAAACTTCGGCACTTTTTGTTCCCAGATAGCTTAACTTCAAAATGTAACTTTCTCAGGAGGCAAAGCAACAAAAACGTTTTGATGACGAACGAAACAAACGTTTGGTGGATCTGTTTTTCACGGCGAAATGGTCCTGTTCTTGCAGTCGCTTATATTTCGTGGAGAGATACGCGAACAGACACGACAGCCACGCATCTGCCATTTTTTTCTCTGAATATTTGGAATAAATGTGCAGATAAATCATTCAGTTTTTGGAAGCTTTTTCATGTTTTCGACCGTAAAACGACGATGTCAGCTAAGCAAGGATTAAAAGGTAAGAGCATTAATGTTCATCTCACTGAAGCTTCATAAAGTAATTATGTTATGAGGACATTGACAGTGCAATAACCTTAACGTGAAACGTGGAGAAGATCAGTAGAATAAATAGCTCTAAAAGCTTCGTTGACCATCAGGAAAACAAGGAAGTGGTTAGTGAAAACCTTTTGCAACCTAGTTCCTTAATCGACGGGTTAAGTCAACTCGTTAATAGGAAAAATGGGTGTCGACATAAGAAAAGCCTACTCGTGGAGTATAACAGACTCTGTCTCCACTGCATGCGGTTGCAGTTCCTTGGATCGGATAGAGATGACACAAGAATTGACTACAACGTGTTCTTCGTTTCTGATTCAAGGAAACCTTGGCTTATGATGATTGGTATCCGTTGATAGACACTTAATATCGGCTTATTTCTAGATGGAAAAACTTCGAAAGTAGTTATTTACGAAAGGCTGCACAAACTGCAAAAGCAAGTACTAAATAGTGGGTAAACATTACTCATTTACTCTGAATGCCATAGGCGTCCAGCCGCTACGCGAGTTTCGTTATTTATGCATGGAAGCCACAGGAGCATTTAACGCAGTCTTCCTTGAATGAGAGATGTCAACAAATAGAACTCACAGCTGATTATCAAAAATGAGTGTAATAGGAACTATAAAAATGGGCGAGTGAAGGGTGAGGGATAAGTTTGCTTCCTTCGCTCCCATAGAACTGCAGAACAAAATTTTCTTTTAAATGCTTTTTATCTCTAAATTTAACATCGACCATTTCCAAGAAGACAACCTGAGGAGCCTTATTTATTGCATATCTGCCACTTGATAGTTGATCCTATTCAGATGAAATGTCCAAAGGATACGGTTAAACTCGAATGTGTACCCTAGTATTCACAGGTAGTAGCTGTCTTAGTGTACTTAAGTTCTTTGAGAAACGAAATATGGAGTTCTATCTCTTAAACCAACAACAGATGCCGATATCAGGTCTCCCTTTTTGCGCAGCAAAGTAATGCATGTGTTCCACTGAATTGAAACTTTACACCCTTATAGGCTATGATTGAAAAACCGAGACAGAATGTTGCAGTGGAGTGAAAATAGGCTATTCAGATATTCGGCAGGAATTTTCCTAGTATTGGTGCTGTGATCGACACAGATGCCTCAGAGTTTTTAGCGGAACTCGCGGAAGATTTTCTCTACTTAACTTATGGATGTTGATCCTGCCTCATCCGAGAGCTGGAATGAAATGGTGGAGGGAATTCTTGCCTTTAACGATTACGATACTTTAACGCTCGCTGTGAAATCAGTCTCTCAGTGGTAATCATTAGACAGTTTATTTTTTCGTCTTATCATCGGACAACTGCAGCTGATAATGACTTTGTTGCCGATGAGACAAAACGTCTCCACGTGACAGTGCCAACACCTTGCACTCGGCTTAGAAAACTTTCTGTGCCATAAGTCTTCATATGATGAACTAATTTCCTGTCAATGATAACTCTTCTGCTCATTGCTAATATTCACTTCGTCCTAGCTGACGAGCTGACATGTGTTCGACATTTTCCCATCCGGGAATCTGTGGAGATCTTAAAAAAGCTGCTAGACAAATATGCAGTGCCCATGGTAACAAAAGACGAGAATGGAGTGGAATGGATGAGTTATTTGATTGTTAAAAACGACGGACTTTTGGTGAGCGAGAAGAGTTTCGCAATATATATTTATATTTATATGAATAAGCAACATACTTCGAAACCGACTTTCCTTGAACCTCGGTGTGCTTAATCAATATGTATTCTTTCTTTGATGAGCTTACACGAGGTTGATAATAATATTTATTACCGGCTAACGTTTCGACGTCCTCGTCTTCATCAGAGCCGATGATACGAGTCGAGCCACATCGAGACGAATAACAAGCGTGGACCATCGACCCGTATCATCGGCTCTGATGAAGACGAGGACGTCGAAACGTTAGCCGGTAATAAATATTATTATCAACCTCGTGTAAGCTCATCAAATAAGCAACATATTTTGGAATATCTTCTATAGGCTGGAGAATCAACCTATGAGGAGAGATCGCTGGCGTCTCAGTAAACATCCAAATGATGTACCCCTACTTAGTCCTAAAATCTACCTCGAACTGGGCATACGGCTATTAACAACGGAAAGCGAGGGGTGTATAAGTTTTAGCAATCGACTTCAACGAATTACTATCTAAATACACAAAGACCTTAATAAATTTAAAAGATGTACTTCACTCTTCTCCTGCTTTTCTCAAAAGGCATTCAACCTCTATATGCAGATGGGCACTGTTACCATACATGCGAGCCTAGGTGTGACTACGTATATTGGACAGCATTTCGAGTGAATTCTGGCAGAAGAATTCTATCAAGTCATTGGCTGGCCTATGGAAGAGTGATTCGAGGTTGACCACTCTAGCGCCCAGTAGTGGTCAATGGAAATCATCTTACTAAAAATATAATGGTTTATAGCGAGTGCAACACAGTAGTCAGAGATGCCCTGCGACACCGAACAGTCCTCGGTTCCATCCTGCGCCCGGGTTCACCAATCTCTCTATCTCTTCGGGATCGGGAATTCGACGCTAAATTTGTATAGTGTGATAGAAGCACTGATTTGATAGATCGGTAGGCCACCGCTAGTGACTCTATGGGTTGCACGTGCATTCAATCGCTTCCGCTATGAAGGTGATGAAGTCGAATTCATGGCAATCTCCCTAAGTATTGACCAAGGGCGAACGCTTTGTCATTTATTCTTCAATTAATAATATTATGGGTAAAGTAGTCCTTATCCCTATTTACTAATGTTCTTTATTGATAGTTTTCAGTGAAGTAGACTAGTGGAATCATTGATGAGGTATAAATAAGTTCGAATAATTAGCAGTAGTTCAAAATTTTAGATTTAGGAATAAATGAATACAAGGAGGAACTTCTGCATTTGTGGAGTCGCTCTCAGTTAACATCGACCTTTCTTTTTTCTTGGTTAAGCACAGCATATATTTAGAAAATTAATTATAGCAAAATTGTTATTCCTCATTATATTCACAACAAAATATGTAGTTAGAAAGCATTTACAAACACTCCAGTTATTCGACATTTTCTCTCTTAGTAATCGCGAGGTTGTTAAACAGCATACGTTTACTTCCATACAATAACACACATACAACACAATCACAGCTGACGTTTCGGCAGAATCGCCTTCTTCAGACTTCAGAAGGCGATTCTACCGAGACGTCAGCTACGATAGTGTTGTATGTGTATTATTGTATGGAAGTAAACGTATGCTGTTTAACAACCTCGCGATTGCTAAGAGAGAAAACGACGAATTCATAATTCAACGCCGAGGTTAATAGAAAGTCGATCCTGGGTACTCCGGTTATTGTTGGAGACCAGCTGCCAGGAATCTTCCAAGTGAAACACGACCAAAACCTTAAGACGCCAGCTAGTTCGTAACCGCCTATGTGATCATCTACGTAAAACGAAAAATTGCCTTATATACCGGAAGAGACGATGGTTGCAGAGTTCGGGTGCGGTGTAGCCTATCTCTCGCAAAGCGTTTGTGGCAGAATACGTTTGCGAAACGGGCAGACCACTCAGCATCCGTGTAAAAGCGCACCTAGACGGCAAACGTAAAGCTGAAGAAAAAAACACCATACAAGAGACGTCTAGGATCCACTAAGAACAGCAAAACGGTGATTGGAAAAAGAAGCTTTTTACAGTACGATTAATCATTTATGCAATGTATAGCATACTGAGGTTATGATAGTGTCTGACTGAGTGGATTGCATGTCATTTGATTCTTCTAAGCCCTAAAGAAGGCGGAGCAGCTGAAAGGTCAGCTGACATGTGATAATTAATACTATAATAACAACCGCACTTTTGTTCATCATAAAACGCAGTCAACCATTGATCAGTGCCGACATTAAGAGAATGTTGATCTTCGTATTTATTTACAAAGACTTCTGCAAGAGTTTTAATCCACAAAGGTAGCATAGGTAAAAGTAATCCACCGTCCTAGGCTGTCTGCTATGTAAATATGCGACAGGTTTTTTGGAAGCACAGTGTACCAGAGTAGTAGCTCTGTGTCAGCGACAGCACAATGATTGTCCTTGTACTTATCACGGTGAAAATCACGCGAAAAACCGCAGCTTGTTCGTACTGTGCTGCCCGCATATCGCTTAAAACACTCATTATTAGCTCAATCTAATGCGATACACGATCCCATGAGCAGGAGGATGTTTATTATAAAAGCATTCTTAGAAAAATCATCAAGTCTAATGATGATGCACTTATGAGCTTAATTGGAAAATTTGCTGCGTCGTGATTGATCTCCTCAAAAAGACGCACTTAGTGACCTTCCTTCATGACCAATGCTTTTTGCAGGTTGATGGTACACGTTACTTTTTCAACGATAACCGGCTATCACCAGAAATGACCTTCTACTTCGACGACTCACTTCGACTGAATTCAGTACCGATCTTCGTCGTCGAAAAGGAACAGTTCACCGGATGGCGATCCAATCTTCCGGATAAAACCTACGCGTTGACGAGAATCAGCCGCCATTGTGAGTACGGCCAAACAGCATGTGGTTTACTATGTTGTTATAGCGAAACTAACGCTGTACAAAAGGTTAGAAGCCGTTTCTATTTCGTCTATTAAGTTAGGGCTTCCAGTGACCACTAAAAACCACTGTCCTGTGACAGCATGACACTTCAACCATGTTAGTCTGCCTAGAAATCCTATTGCAAATTACGAGCACATCTTTTTTAAAGACATTAAAATTAGGCACTAAATATTAATATTAAACATCTTAATACTAAATGTTAAACCTCTTTAGACGTACAGCAGCTTTGACTACTATTAATATCACACAACTTGTTGAATAACTTTAGGGAGGTCATTGCCTATGTTTAAGAACGTAAACCATTCCGAGTACCAGGGAATGCATTGCTTAATTGTGATGGTTAACAGTACGCATTTAACCACTTCAGGTGCAAGAATCAATTTGCTCAAGAGTCTAGACCTCTAGACTGTCTACAGTCATATTTTCTCGAGCTTGACCACTGACCAAAATCTATTTTAACGGGTTGTATTGCATTTCATATTTGTTAGACTTATTCTAATGTAGAATATATAGAATAAAAGAAAAAAGCTTTCGGCGTTGACCAATCCCTAAGGGAGGCCCGATGCGTTCGATTTCATTGTGCATCGTTAGAGGTGACTGATTGAATATCTGGCTTATACAATGAGCCGTGGCGCCGGTGTTTGGAGTCAGCGCTGCTATCCTGGCACACATGTCTGGTACCTATTTTTCGACACTACAGAGATGAAAGGCTTGGTGAGCCTGGCGTGGGATCGATCCCATGTTTGTTGCAGGGCGCCTTTAATAACTCTGGTGCACGTGACCTTGTACAGTACACAGAACATATTTGCTTATATCATAGAAGGGTCTTCCCTTTGTTTTTACCTCACATACAGCATCTATTTCTTCAGCTATCACTTATTCTTATTCTTTTCTAAATCACCTAAAATAACGTTTATGAGTCCTTTGATATCATTTGACATGAATTTGATGTTTAGGGATTTCTCGAACTTTATGGTACTGGAAATCTGTCCGCAATGTCGACTTACTCCTCTAATGATGTGGTTTATTTCTTACAACCCAATAAAAGCAGTTTATTACCTACATGTTATTACTCTCTATCACACCATGATATTCTCTTCCGGAAGGCCAACAACGCTGGTGAACGGGTAAGTTTCAACACTTTCGCGCTTTTGAAGGCGTGTTTAGCTTCTTGTGTGAATCGAGATTTCATTAAAAAAGAAATTAAAAAACTAGAAGAGATATGAAAAAATTACCAAACGTTTTACTTTTTACTTAGTACCTACTCTTTGAAAGCAGAGTACTAAGCGCATTAGAATCACCAGAATGCTAAGATATGAGAGAAACTTAGAACCTTAGGTGCTTTCTACTTCTCAGGTCAATGCCG
The DNA here is from genome assembly GCA_009735665.1 of Angiostrongylus cantonensis. Classification (NCBI taxonomy): domain Eukaryota; kingdom Metazoa; phylum Nematoda; class Chromadorea; order Rhabditida; family Metastrongylidae; genus Angiostrongylus; species Angiostrongylus cantonensis. The sequence goes on along the minus strand of MQTX01000238.1, from coordinate 121,467 downwards.
TCGTCGAAATAATTCTGAGAGAGCCGTTACGGTAAAAAACTGGTAAAGATGTACGAATAATAAAAGCCTCACTTGATGCAGTGGATAATACGCGAGCGAGTAGGTTAGCCCCGAGTTCGAAACGGACCTGAGGGTCCCAGTTTTGCTAGTATCTCAACTACTAAATACTTTTGACCGATAGCTGCAGCCTCCATTAGCGATTCTTTGTTAAGCTGCGTGTCTAGCTCTTATGTTCTTTTTTCCTTGCTTTAGTTAGTGAATATGAGATTTACTACGGAATATCTCAGAGGACATGCCTGAGATGTTGATAGATTCCACATGATTCGAAGCTTAAAAGGGTAGCATTTACTTGTACGCTGTTTCAATGTTGGGGCACAACTATATTATAGAAAATCTTAAGCTAAAATTAGCCAAAATCTAAAACACTGTTTCGTTTTTTTTCATTTTTGGTCCCTAGATGTCATATCGAGAAAGAAAACAGGAAACCAACTGCGGCTTTTAGTCCAACTTCCTTGAGAATCACATCCAGGTTTATCCACGAATAACTCATGGAAGGACATATGTGCTACGTCGGTTCTATTGGGATCCGGCTACCGACTTTGCCGTTGACGAAATAGAGAGATGACAGACCAGATAGTAATGGAACAGTCTGCGAGTCTTCAATTATACACTGGCTTGGTTTACAATGAGTTACCTGCCGCTGATGGGTGATTCTGATGGTAGAAATCGATAGAACTACCTAAGAAACAGGCGAAACGAAGGACTCGCATGCTGTTGGTGGTGAACGCATTACTCCCCATGAAGGACAATAACGCGTTCTTTCCCCACTGCGGACACCTGCGGTCTCGGGTTCTGCAAATATATCAGTATCACTGAAGTCATATACATACGGTTACGAAACTTGATAGATGCAGAGGCAGTAGAACATGCCACTTTCCTGGGTCTGAAAAACTTCTTCGACAGTGACACTCAACGGGAAGACAGGTAATAAAAAGCTGAGCAAATCTAGTTTGCTCCTGCATCTGAATCCAGTGTACTACATGAAAATAGTAACCTTTTTTGCGACTGAATGTGCGTTGCTCTTATGTTTTTGTCTGATTCAAGAGTTATTTCGGTTTCTTAAACTTGAAGCGAATCAGTTAGGCGCACTTATCTTCACTCAATCTACATCTTCACTGGTGCTAAAAATGATATAACGCCGAAATGACATACATTGGCGGTAGCATAGAAAACCAAAAGCGTGGTTTTCTTTACGATACCTAGCTGATAGTTCGGTCTCAAAACTTCTTCTTTTTAGACGTAACTTTCTAAAGTAGTGTTGAATAGAAGCTCACACTTCACTGAAGGTAGTTTCTGTATTAAATAAGTGAAAGAAAAAGAACTGGCACGTCATCTGTTTCGTGAAAACTAGACCGAGTAGGAATACTTAAGCGCACAAGTGATCCGCCTTTATAAATCGTCTGGATCTATTTATTTATATGATCTTATAAACTGATCTTCCTTAGCTGATGGTAGGTTGGTATAGGTCTTCGCTGTCGTTGTTGTTTTTGTGGGTGTTGTTGGCCGATAGCTGACGTTTCGGCGATTTCGTCTTCCTCAGTGCCTGGAAGTATTTTATATTAGAATACTTCAATTATTCGGTGGAAAAAAAGGCTAAAGTTTTAATGAAGATGAACTTTTTATCAGCCGCCATATTAAACAGATAGGGTGAACACCGTGATGTTACGAATGGGACTGGCCCACGCGTTGTTCACGTGGGCTCGCGAGCAAGACACACCCCGGGGTCGAAATATCATTTTCAAATAGGACGCCAGGTCACGTGTGATAGTGAGGCATTCGTCTTCTCGGTTCACCTTTGGATTTTTGAAATTTATCCAAATGGCCTCAAGAGTTTTGCATAGTACATAGTGCAGAGACGGGGATTGCATGAGTTCAGGTATTATATACTTGATCTCATGTAAAGCATGCGGTGAGGAATATATTGAGGAAACGGGTAGACCACTTTGTATCCGCATAAAGGAACACCTAGATGGGAAAGTTAAAGTACGCCAAAACACTCCTCTAGGTACGCATAGGGCACAAAAGCACAACGGTGATGATTTTGAGGTGACTGTGCGAATCCCAGCGCAGGAATCGGAAACATCAACGCGCAAAACTCTTGAGGCGTTTTGGAGAAATTTCAAAAATGCAAAGATGAACCGGAGAGACGAATGCCTCACTATCACACGTGACCTGGCGCCCTATATCAAAATGATATTTTGACCACTAGGTGTGCCTCACTCGCGATCCCACGTGAACAACGCGTGGGCCAGTCCCACTCGCAACAACACGGTGAGTAGCCTTTTTGTTTAATATAGCGTGATTAAAAGTTTATCTTCATTAACACTTTAGCCTTTTTTCTACCGAATAATTAAAGCACTCTAATATAAAATACGTCCAGGCTTTGAGGAAGACGAAATCGCCGACACGTCAGCCATCGATCAGCAACACCAACAACACCAACAACAACGACAACGAAGACCTATACCAACCTAGCATCAGCTAAAGAAGATCAGTTTATAAGATCATGTAAATAAATATATCAACGGTCTATGCCAAGGTTTATAGAAAGTCGGTTTTTTGAGTTATTAAGAGACGTCTGGATCTAGATCTTTTTTACACCTTTTGTTGTTCTATAGAATCACTGAACCACTGAGCTTGTCAAGCTCAGTCTCGACTGCAACATGAGCCCTTGTTATTACTCCTTATTAACAAGTTGAATTCAACCTAAGCGTGCTATTTCTTAAAAACCTTAAACAGCTGAGTTTTTCAAATGGCTTTTAAATGCCACTGGACATGTTCTTCCATCAAGGCGATGAATCTTGCGACGGCAACAAATCCTGCCATCAGATGAAAAGCCTCAAGGATAGCTTGTGATAATAAGATAAACCTGCGTTCGAATACACGGAATTTTAAATTTTATAAGCGTCAACTTTGTTGGAAATAATCTCGATCTTCGGTTACTCCGCTTTCTTCTTTCTTCATATAATATCCGCATTTTAATTACACATTGCGGTAACGGTGACAGTAACGATCAATGAAGACAATGTTATGGATCTCTGTAATAAAGGTAAAAGATTCAGATAACGCAAATCTACTTTTCATGCCCGGAATCCCTCAACTGTTGTGGGTTAAAGTGCATTCGGTCATCGAAAACTGCTCAACTCAGAAAACCGAGAGAGATTACATGTGAGTTTGATATTATACTACCGTACATTTTACTCGTTGGGAATGTTTCGCGCTGTCACAAAAAAGCAGCTTAAAACCATCGGGAACTTCACCTACGTTAATTCTCTTCTAGCAGTCAAATATACCAGATCTAGAAGACGTTTTACTGACTACTCCTATTCCATATTCTCAGTGCAATTGGATGGTCGACGTACGAACGTAATATTGTCACTCGGCGCCGCGTTCTCGTTCATAGCGTTCGTCGTCATCACATTCGTCAATTATCGGTGGGTAGGACCAAGGAGCATCTGCTAAGCTTTTATACAACGCATATATTTATATATACAGATATATGTACACAAATACATACACATACTCATTGGAAATTTGCTCATCAAAGCCACTCAACCACGAAGTGCCTGTCAACCACTAATCATCCTTAGATGGCAAATCGTAGCTTTACGCCGCTTTCACGTAAGCTATGATTGGCTTCAACTGAGAGCGTGGTAGTACGGGCCACACTACAAAAGCATTTTGCATTTATTCGCTTTTTTCTCATTTCCAAAGAGCTTCGGGTGTTTCGCCGTTTGTGGTCCTCAGATCCTTATGTTTCCCGAAGTTATTTACGGTCAAAAGCATCAATGTTATTCATCGGAGATTTGTAGTGCTTTGTTTTCTATTGGCCATTTTCAAAACCTCACCTCTGTTGAAATTACATTTGTCTTAACAGTACCTGTGAAACAAAGAAACATAGGAGGAACGGATGCTTGATAATGGCACAGTCAAGTAGAAAAATGGCTAATAGAAAGGCGAAGCAATGGTTCAGTGGTAGATTGGATAACAAGTGAGCTTCAGGAAAGAATAATCGCAGGTTCGGATCTGATCTTGGATACAAATTTTGCAAATATCTCAGCATCACAATGGTTGTCTTTCATCTACTTTCGCGTGAAAAATACTAATAGGTAATAGATGAAAAGTTAGCACTGCAATTTCGAAAAAACATCTTTCTGGTGATAGGGGTAAGAACAAAGCAACTAATTCTTCCCACGCGCATGGTGTCTTCCTCTTTTGAGGCAATTAATGCGAACATCCACTTTCATAAACTTTCATGGAAGTCACCGCTGATAGTTGCCTTATGGGTCACATTATCGAGTAGAATAAAGTAACAAGTCAATAAACTCCTACTTTCATTGTTATCAAAATTAACCTCGAAATGAAACAAATTGATTTTGGATGTGTGGGGTCGAAGCAACGCACTTCTAAGAGGTGACCTCTCTTGTATTATGAAAGATCACTTTAGATGAGAAATACTTTTATGAAGATATCGTTGACGTTTGCTCTTTAGAGTGTTCTGACGCAGACGTAGAAATGAGTCAAACTTTGGCATCAATCCAACTTCGTCATTTTCTCTCCACAAACCGAAACATACAGCAATGAGGTGTCCTTTTTTTACCGGGCAATAAGTCACGAACAATATAAAGCTGATCGCGTTTTTGAAAGTGAGAGAACAGTGGATCATCATTTCCTATCCATCATTAAAGTCTTTCTAAACCATGACATTCTACCTACTTCGTTTGAAAAATATCTCACTCTTTCGTTATTTAATGGATGATGAGTAGACTTTTTCGAACCATTTTTTCTCGCTCGGGCCTCCTTCCCCTCCAACTATAACATTTTTCATGCACTCTCAGATTTCGGACGAAGAACAAATTGGCCGTAGATAAATGGCTATTGCCAAGCAACATGGTAAGGGAAAAATTCTATGATTTTTTGATTTGCGTATGAAAACTACTTATCACTCGTCTTATCAGCTGAATGAAGCAGACAAACAAGTGAACGATGGAAAGACGTTTAATCGTATCAGATAATATAAGGAAAGTCCAGAATTGTTCGATAGCTGTGTTGTTGCTTTGAAGAAAGGCACAAAAAGAATTAGCACTAGCAGTATGAAGAGAGTAAATGTTGCTTGCTACCGTACTATTCGTCTCAATTGCAGCACAACGGTCGTCTCGTAGGTCTCGTCTCTACGCAACGTAAAGTAACAACTTCTTCACATGTCAGAGGATTCGAAACCTCAAAAATGGTCAAAAAGAAATAACTATGTTTTTATTTGCTGCCTTTTACAAGTTTTCATGGCAGGGTATTATTTGTGAAACAACCACAATAATGCCGAGATATTTGCAAAACTCCAAGCCGTAGGTGTCTGCGGTGGGGAACGAATGCGCTATTACCCTTTCCGGGGGCTAGCGCATTCACCACCACACTATGCGGGTCTCTAGGCTCGTCTGCCTCTAAACTAGAAATAACTATATTTTTCACTTTTAGTAACAGAATTTCAGGAAAAGCGCCCTATCTACTGAACTACTCAGCCAGTTTGAACATGAGTTGGCGAAACAGTCACTCAATAAGCAAACGGTCGATACTCAAACTTCCAGGTTCTCATTACAGGAAGATAGCAGAGAATTTCAAAAATTGCTAGTCAACGTAAAAGTTGTTTAGCCTTGAGTTTCAGCTATTTAGTTTTAACTTAAGTACAAATTTCTTCACCGAAACCTGCACTCATTTTGTATGTTTGCATGTTTCGATAATTGTGGTGTTCTGGTGCAAGATCTCATTCGATTAAAAGTGATACTCTAACGTATTTCCAAAGATTAAAAATATTTCTATATTTTTAAGAGTTGGAAGAAAAGATTATTATGAATAATAGTCAGACTCCTCAAGGGCTTATGCTCCCACCGTTGTGACGGACGCTCATGGCTTTATAACTGTGACGTTGAGCCGAGGTTCATCTCCTCAGTGGAATTATCCATGCTAAGAAAGATATTGTTAATTCTGTCATGTAACTCAGCTGAGAGACAATCTACACCATAAAGAAGTTCTGTGGACTACGCGTGGCTATCTATTTGCAAAACATAGTAAGAAGGAGAACATACTACTGGACTGGAAGTGCAAAATAAATGGAATTTTGGGTCCCTACAACAATCGGAGACCACTGCGTGGCTCTAATACGAGGAAAATACAGGTGCAGGTGATGAGGGGAACATCCAGCTTATATTCATTAAATGAAAGCAGGAGACATTTAGCAATGTAGCTATATGCTACTCTTGCGAGGAAGATCGCTGATTCAACTTTCTTTCGAATAGAAACATTAAGCCTTATGTTACTATGATGAAATATTTCCTGGGTTCGGCTTCCGTGAGAGCAATATTGGTCTTCTTTATGGGCGACGTTGAATGATAGCTGAGTAATTCCTTTCTAGAGTAGTAAGACAGCTGTGCTTGGGCATTCTCAGGTCCTCGAACAAGATAGTCATTTAATTCTGTGGATCAGCGATTTTCTCAGATCAGTGTAGTACCGATTTCACGGCTTTAGAGATAGAAAGGTAGGAACACTTCGAACAAGTTTGAATAATGGTTTAGCGCGTATTGTTGAACCCCAACTCTTCCAGTGCGTTATCCACGCCCCTAATGTTGCCTTAATGTGCACTAATCTGCTCTTCCAAAATCGCCTTTATAAAGAAAGAAAAATGAAAGCAAAGTTTAACCACTTCTAAGACTGCATAGTGGAGGAATCCCTTCCAGCAAAATACGTGAACACTGCTATTCAGCTTTGTATGGTACACACTATATAAAAGGATAAAAGGATAAAGCTCTCGGCGTTGATCAATCTCTGACGGATGCGCCATGCATTCGACTTCACTAAGTATCGTTGGAGGTGATTGAATGCATATCTGGCCTTTACAATGACTCGCGGTGGTCTGCCGATGTATCGAGTCAGTGCGACTATCCTCCCAGACAAGTCTGGTACCAATTTGCCGACCCCAGAGGGATGGAAGGCTTGATGGGCCATGAGAGCATTTCACGTGCGCGCCGCAGTGGCGCCTCCAACCACTGCGCCACACGCGCCCTCACTATATAATATACGTGAATATTGCATAAATAAATAGAAGGGTATGAAGTTAAACACCGTAGGTGTAAAATGGAGTTGGTTGCACCACATCATTGACATTCATCCAACATCCGTTGCACTATTTATAGATGGTTGCTTCAAAGCGTGTACGAATACAAAAATTTGTTCCTCGAATAGGAACAGCCTACAATTACATCCAAAACAGTGAACATGAACTACTAAAAAGTGCAAAAGCCAAAGTTTCCGGCTCTGATCTCTCAGAATAAAGCTTCCCAAATTTCTATTTCAATCGTTCTCTATAGCAGTGGATATAAAATTCATCTGCAGCACCTGTATCACCTGTAGTCCCGTTGATGGTCGAGTGAATAGAGCGGGCGCCAGAAACTCCTCCATTTTTCCCTGTCCCGTGCAAGTCCAAGTGGGTTCTCTTCGCTTTAGGGACTTGTCGAGCATCATATCATTCTTCTAGGCTTTTCGTGAAGAACTCTGACCATCGAGTCGGTGGTCTTCATGCAGTACATTTGACATCCCGAGGAATCTAGTCACTAACAGCTCTGGTCCATCAATTATCATTCATACGCATTACGTGTCTGGCGCACCTTATCTTCAACTATTTGGCGTATAGAACGGCATCTTTGATTTTTGATCGTTGACGTACGTCGGAGCTTCGGATCCCACCCGTCACTTGTGTGAAACGGAATGCTCCTAGCATCGTCCTTTCGACTGCGCCTTCGATAAAGCTGAGTGATCTTTCATCCTGCTTACGTAGCGACCAGGTTTCTCACGCATACGTTAGGGCAGGAAGAACGGTTGAGTCGAAAAGGTGGGCACGGAGTCGGGTGTTGTTTGCTCTCTTCACTAAATCCTCGATGCTCTTGAAAGCTCCCCAAGCCGCTCGTTTCCTTCTGCTCAGCTCTGGAGCTAAGTCGTTCATCACATTGATTTCCCGACCTAGATAGACATAACTGGAGCATTCGGAGTTATTCGTTCCGTTGAGCGTGAATGGGGCAAACGAAACCAATCCTTTCTTCATGAACATCGTTTTCTTGAGATTTAGTCGAAGACCAATCTTTCCACACGCTTTATCAAAGTCCGCAAGCATACGTTCCGCTTGGCTAATGTCTGGTGTTATAAGAACGATATCATCAGCAAAGCAAAGGTGATGTATCTGCCAACCATCGATTTTCACTCCCATATTATCCCATTCCAATGTTCGCATGACGTTCTGGAGGGTGGCTGTAAATAATTTGGCGAGATTGTATCGCCCTGCCAAGCTCCTCTTTTGACGTCAACGTTAATATCGTTGTAGAATCGTGAAATTTTGGTAGTGAAATTTTTGTACAGCTCACGAAGAATCTTTATGTACTAAGTAGGGACTCCTTGACTACTAAGGGTTTCCATGACTGCTTCTATCTCAACTGAATCTAAGGCCTTCTGTAAGTTGTTGAAAGTGAGAAAGAGCGGTTTTTTGTACTCTCTCGATACTTCAGTTAGCCTTGTTATCGTGTGAATGTGTTCTATCGTGCTAAATACTTTTCGAAACCCTGCTTATTCACATGGCTGCCTTTCGTCCAGTGTTCTATCAATCCTGTTCAGGATGACTGGAGTGAAAAGTTTGTAGACGACACACAGCAAGCAGATTGGGCGAAAGTTGCCTATATCGTGTAGGTCACCCTTCCTGAACAGCAACACGGTCTTGGTGGTCTTCCACTGAGTAGGGTCCTTGCATTCAGACAGGTAACGTGTGAAAACCCGAGCCAGTGTGTTTTTGAGGACTGGCGGAAGGTATCGTGTAGGTCGCCCTTCTTGAACAACAACACGGTCTTGCTGGCCTTCCACTGACTAGGGACCTTGCATTCAGACAGATAACGTGTGAAGAGCCGGGCCAGTGTGCTTACGAGGACTGGCCTGAAGGTTCTTCAGACGTTCTGATCTCATCCTACCCGAACCTGGTGCTGATCGATTTTTCACCGATGAAATGGCATGTCGGATTTCGGAAGGGGGAACCGGTGGTACAACATATCCGTCCTCTTTTATTTCATATGGCGAAAGGTGGACGTGGCTATCAAAAAGATCTGACTAGTATTGGTAGTTGAATTTTTCAATTGCCTTTCTGGACGATGTTTTTGTTTCGTCTGAGCGTCGGAGTGCATTCATCTCGGTCTTGCAATTGGCGAAGCTTCGGTGGGCTTTGCGAATGCTTTCCCCAGCCTCTGCAGCTTCGACCATTACTGCTTCTCTTCTCTCTTTGAGATCTTCTTTTGTCACCTGTCTGCATTATTTTTCAAGCTCGGACGTTAGTTCGCGGTTGCCTGCAGCTCGTGCGAATCCACGCTGGCATATCAGCTCGACAGTTTCCGGAGACAGACGTCTCTTGGTCACCTTCGAACTCTCAGCTTTCATGGCGCTAACGTGAAGATGTTCAATGAGCCAATCGTATTTCTCGTCGATGTTATCGGCAACGGCATCTTTCCAGTAGCCGACTAATGAATTGAGTAAGTACCAGTTTGTGGTGGTTCTGGAACTTCGGTTTTTGATTGTAGCGGCTTTTTGTTGATTGCAGGCTTTTGGCTGAGTTAACTCGTAGAATACAATACACATAAAGCGAGAACGCACTCACACACGCATGCATGAATACGCCCAGCAAATACAGAAATTATGTGCCAAATCGGCGCAGCAGAAACAGGGAGTCCATCCCCTTGATCGACCTGCGTCTCAGGGAGGCAAAGGTCGCTTTTGGTCTGCGATTAAGCCCCTATCCGCCACCTGGGGATGCGCCAAGTAGTCTCGCTTCTAACCGGCTCAAGATCCCTCATATGAGGGAGATCCGTGGGGATATAAAAGTAGAAAAAAAGCTAAGAGTTTCTAAAAGTTTCCAAGAATTTTAATAAAGCTTGACGATTCTTTGACTTTGGGATTCGCAACAGTGTGTTTGCACTTGGACGTAGTAACTCGCTGTGAATTGTTTTCCTCCTCTATATAATTCGATTGTGAAGCTCTTTTATTTTCAATCGCTGAAATCAGGATGTGTTGCTGAATCTACCTTCTAACTATCTATGAGAACAAATTGAATCATTATAGAAAAAGAAAAATAAGAAACGAGAGTGAGTAATGAGCAAGATGGACATTCTCGTTGAAATTTCCGCATCTGGTGAGGAAATCAGATTGCTTATCAGCAATTGGTCTGTTGGATGAAAAAGGAAGCAAGGAATTGACACTGAAGTTAAAAAGGTAAAAAGTTGTATCAAACAAAAACATAATAAAAACTCTACTAATTTACGGTCTACAATTGAAGTTTAATGTTATTAGTTGCAATGATTGCTTATCGAGCATAATCTTATCTGCAATCACCATATAAGAGTATGACGGTATGCTCAGACTTTCAAAACAGACAGAAGTTGATGACGGTGAATCCCTTTCCTTTCGGAAAAGTAAACCGTAACAGAATCGGAGAAGTTCAAAGACATTTATTTCATTACCTGCAGCATAAACACATAGCGCGCTTGTGGAGAGCAGTGGTCGGAGGTGCCCCGTAGTACACACAGGATCGATCCCCACAGCCCAGGTTCACCAAGCCCTCCATCCTTCCGGTGTCGGGAAATTGGTACCAGACTCGTCTGAGAAAATAGCAGCACTGACTCGATACGTCGAGAAGCCATCGCGAGTTATTGTAAAGGTTAGATACATATTCAATTACCTCCAACGATGCAAATAATAAAGTCGAATGCACAGTACATCCCTCAGAGATGGGTCAGCGCCCAGAGTTTCTACCCTTTATTTTTACTATACTAATCGCACAAATTAGTTTTTAATGAAAAGATAAGCACAGCATACGAAAGCACTAAGAGTGAAACTAAGGTCAATAACGTCCTAGGAATATAAATGAACACTATTAGGAGGCACGATTCTTCCTAACGACGCGCGGTCGCTATTAGAATTGTGTCCAGGTTTGTCACCAACGCAACCTGTTTCTGAAAAACCTTGTTTAGGGTCGCATGCAGTCTGCACGAGATTTAAGATCAGCTCCGTAACAAAGCTAAAGTTGAAGCACTAAATAGGTATGAATGACAAGAATTAGGCGCATTATAATTACTGCCTTTCCGTCAACCGTTCTTTAGACAAAAAGAACCCAGTAACGAGGTTCGTGTCAAATTAAATTTCGGATATCTGCGGACTAAACTTTCAAATTCCTTAATCAGTATCGCATGAAGAACTTTCGCTCCAATCAAGCAGGAACGCAAAAATGTGGTATTCAAGGTGTTCGAGAGCTGATAAGGTTAAAAGAAAACACTACACTATCTTGCATTACAACAATGCTGAGATATTTGCAAAACTTCGGACCGCAGGTGTCTGCGCTGGTAAACGAACTCGCTATTAGCCTTTCCAGAGGTTGGCGCATTCATCACCACACCATGCGGGTCCTAAAATTGTAATAGGCAGAAAATAAAAAACCTAACATTGTGATTTGGACTACAGCCTCAGCTTAATTGGATTCGTTGCCGATTTGAGCTCTCCAAACCATTCCCGTTGACAGGTGATTGCTGATTACCTGATCGATAGAGCTAGTTGAGAGAAAGGCGAAACGAAGGGTGTGTATGGTGTGGTGGTGAACGCGTTAGCTCCCGAAAAGGGTAACAGCGCATTGGTTCCCCATTGCAAACACCCGCGGTCCGGAGTTTTGCAAATATCTCAATATGAGGATGATTTCGACAGTGATGTAATCGATTATATTACTAGTTGAAATAAAAATAACCAGGTAACTGGGCTTTTTGATTTCTTATTTGTCGAGTTGCTAGAGCCGTTACCAGTGACTTTTCAATGCGTCCTTATTGAAAATCAGGAGTGCCTAGTGGACTGGTGGGCACTTTCGGTGATACGTTCTCTATTATTCCTTTTGTTGGGAGAAAGCAACAAGGAGTAGCTTGCTTTGCTCCGTTGCCGTATATGTTTACAAATAGTTTGCTATCCGCCTGACAACATTCAGTCTAGAAGATCCCAGGCATGAAACTTCTTGTACACAAGTAGGAACTTGGAAAGCAAGACGTTCCAATGGAGACATTGGATTGACGTAATAGTAGCAAGAGAATATATTGGAGAACTAGCGATTAATATCAATAATGTTGTAAGAAGTAGTAAGATTATTAAGTCAATAGAACTAGCATTTAATGTGTAAAACTCTTTTTTAAAAGTAAAGTAGTGCGAAGATTTTGGCCATTGATCGAGCAAAGAAGTGTGACCGTTTTCTAGCAGACTCAATTTCTTCCTATATTCCTTGACAGAAGGGCGCGTGTGGCGTAGTCGTCGAAGGAGCCCTGCAACACACGTGGAATCGATCCCCGCTCCCATGGCCCACCAAGCCCTCCATCGCTCTGCGGTCGGCAAATTGACCAGACCTGTCTGGAAGGATAGCAACACCAGCTCAATACATGGCCACACCGAGCCATTGCAAAGGTCAGATATGCATTCAATCACCTCTAAACGTGCTTAATGAAGTCGAATGCATAGCGCATCCCTCAGGGATTGCTTAACGCCGAGAGCTTTATGCTTGTTTTTTATCCCTTGACAGGACCATCTTCTTTAAAAGTTCCGCTACGACATGACCTCTATAGGAGTCATTTTTTAGAGAGCACAGTGGCTGCTATGCCCTCCATGGAGGTTACTCTCTTCTGGTTGGTTTATTTTAGTAGACAGTACTGTTTTTAATATGAAATACAACAATTATGATACTAAGTTATTGTTGACGGCACTGGTAGATAGAAAACTAGCCGAGAGACAAGCGAAACGAAGGATCCGCATAGTGTGGTGGCGAACGAATTAGCCCTCAAGAAAGGTAATAACTCATTCGTTGTCCACCGCACACACCTGTGGTCAAGTTTGTTAAATATGTCGGTGTCACAACGGCTGCTTTTTACATAATACTCTGTCGTTAAAAATTATAGCAGGCAACAAATAAAAAGTTAACATTGTTTTCTTATGTTTTCCATAACAAATCGATTGCTTATTCAACACAGATAGTGTGGTGGCCGCCCTCCCGGAGAATCTCTATTTTGCACTTCAAAGCAGACAAAAAAAATTTTTTTCAGACGATTTCATCGACCGGTGACTTGACTGACAATTGACAATAATTCCAGTTTGTGTCGCCATAATGAGTCATAGTTATCGTACTGAATTGGTGAGTACACGAAATACATATACAGACTCAACATAAGCTTTAAAACACCTTCAGATACTGACAGCAATGTGATTAGATGACGAACGATAACAACACAGAGTAACTAGTGGCTGATGTGCCAAATAGAGGAATGGATCAAAGTCTTCTCTATAACTGTGGGTCATACTTGACCCATCCCTGATTACCCCGAATCCCCTGATTATCGAAATATTATCTTCTGCTGTTGAAAAACTGCCAGGTCATTAAAGATGTAAAATTTGGCGCCGTCCACTGTGGCTAGCCAACCGAATTAGGCGTGTCGTCGAGCAAGTATTAGTTACTAAAGGACGGAATAGATTCTTTGATGAAAAGCATGGTGTTCAATTCGCTTCATGGGTGTACTACTCATCATCAGTCAGTACTATGCAAATCATCTGGCAACCTGTAATCATTCCATGCAAAACATTGTCGACGTAATTGGAGCAAGGTGGCGATTAGCAGACGCCCAAGCGCCATCTGTGCTTATCCACTTAAGACAGCGTTCGATGAGGCTATGCAACCGGACAACGCCCGTGCTCCCTCCATATACAGTCATTTCTATTATGTTCCAGGAAAATGACTAGTTGACGATTTGAGTTTGCCATTTTTATTGTTGCTTTTGTTATTGTTGTCGTTGTTGTTGTTGTTGTTGTTGTTGTTGTTGTTGTTGCTTGCTTGCTTGCTGCTGACTGATTTTCATATTGTCTCAAAAGCATCAAACGATTATGCGTTTTCCATGTTTAATTCCCTCTTGCCGAGGTAACTAGATTCACTAACCTTTTGCTGAAACCCGAGAGTTGTGTACAGTTAGAAAGACTGACTAGATATAAATATAAAACCGCTTGAAAGGTGCTTAAGGTCGAATAAATTATTGGCATGATTGTGCTGATTTTGTACATAACTGTTTTGTCAATATGACTCTACGCCTTAGATATTCAAACAGAAAGGAAAGGGCTATGAGTTGCATACACATAGCCAATAAATCACAGAACGTTTTTGAACAAGTTGAAGCTTTTTTAATCTTCGTAGTCTAATTAATTTACTAAGTCTGAGCTACTTTTAATCACCCACAAAGTGATTGTGCAGCCAACAGCAAAGTAAAAACATTTTTCTAAATAATATGTGTTTTTCTGGCAAACAACGTGAATCTACGTGAAGCTAATACGTGTCTTCTAGCGGTTCCATTTCTCTTATACCACGGTAAGTTTTTACCATAGAAAACCTGCATGGCTATGAGGTTCCCTCAGCCCACGCCGTTAGGATAATATCCTTCTTTTCAATCAATTATTTCCATGAAGTTTCCTTTGCTTATAGATCAATTTTCGTGAAAGTATGCGTAACGCATATCTTCACGTATCATGGGCGCGTGTGGCGCAATGGTCGGAGACGCTCTGCAACACGCACATGGAATCGATTCCCGCGCACATGTCCCGCCACGCCTTTACAACCCTCCAGGGTCGACAAATTGGTATCAGACCTGTCCAGGAGGACAGCAACACTAGCTTGATGCACCAGTAGGCGACCAGGGTCATTGTAAAGGCCAGATATGCATTCAATCACTTCCAAACGATGCTTAATGAAGTCGAATGCATGGCACAACCCTCAGGGATTGATCAACGCTGAGAGCTTTATCCTTCGTGCTTTATAGATGTTCATTACTTGCGAAGAAAAATTTTAAAAAATCAGAAAAGGAAAAAATAACAGCCAACAGCAAAGTAAAAACATTTTTCTAAATAATATGTGTTTTTCTGGCAAACAACGTGAATCTACGTGAAGCTAATACGTGTCTTCTAGCGGTTCCATTTCTCTTATACCACGGTAAGTTTTTACCATAGAAAACCTGCATGGCTATGAGGTTCCCTCAGCCCACGCCGTTAGGATAATATCCTTCTTTTCAATCAATTATTTCCATGAAGTTTCCTTTGCTTATAGATCAATTTTCGTGAAAGTATGCGTAACGCATATCTTCACGTATCATGGGCGCGTGTGGCGCAATGGTCGGAGACGCTCTGCAACACGCACATGGAATCGATTCCCGCGCACATGTCCCGCCACGCCTTTACAACCCTCCAGGGTCGACAAATTGGTATCAGACCTGTCCAGGAGGACAGCAACACTAGCTTGATGCACCAGTAGGCGACCAGGGTCATTGTAAAGGCCAGATATGCATTCAATCACTTCCAAACGATGCTTAATGAAGTCGAATGCATGGCACAACCCTCAGGGATTGATCAACGCTGAGAGCTTTATCCTTCGTGCTTTATAGATGTTCATTACTTGCGAAGAAAAATTTTAAAAAATCAGAAAAGGAAAAAATAACGAGAAATTTCACTAGTAGATTACTCGTTATAAGAAACTTCAGTCGACGGAGTTCATCATCTATCTGATAGGCATCTCTCTGAAGAGCTACGCCATCATCTTCAAGCCATTTGCCTCTGTATGTTGTGTTAGGTATATATTATTATAGTTGTTGGAAAATGGGGATGGTGAAACGTGAGACTGATGTGATTTCAAATAAATTCATTTGGAAGCTCTGAAATCAAGGTTGGTCACTCCTGGAATAAAAATTTATGACACGAAAACCTAAAATCTCTTACTACAAGGTTTGCTAATGTCATTAGCACTTTCAATCTCTCATTATTGTGCTGTATGGGCGGAACTAACGCTTATGGTATGTTCGAAATGCAGTTGAAACTGTTCATACCGGTCTTCTCGTCCTCTTTACAGCACATTCTGCCACATTTTATCGTCAATGGGCCATCGTCTTGCGAATCTCCCGCAGTGCTGCTCAATAGCGAACCCATCTGCCTGGTTACCGCAACACCCAAGTACTATTCTCGAGGACGTTATCGGCTATGAGACACACCCATCAGCTAAGACTTTTCGTACATATTTGCTATCTGCTTCCACCTTTCATATCTTTGTGTCTTTTCAGTCACCTATTTCTGGGCAACTAAAATGGAAAATGTAAGAACGATAAGTCTGACAAATGCGATGAACACAAATATCACCCGTTTCTCATGCTGCTTATATCCATCGTTTTTCCTCGAAACCGTCGACGAAGAATAAATCGCTCCACTTCAACCAAAAATCAAAAATATTCACAATAGGGGAATAGACAGCGTTTTCTAATGATTTTTTGAATCACACTGCAGCTGCGCAGACTTTTATATCCATTAAAGTAATAATTAACGGTAAAATGCAACCGCAAGTATGCTGAAATATGAGTGAAAGTCGAAGCCTCAGCTAGCTAGGCTTCGAACCCGCCATCCATCGCCCTTAAACCCCATCCCCCTTCCGTGAGCAAAGCAAATGTAGGGCCTCGCTTACTGTGGTGGGTAGCACACCAGGTGAGGGTATGAGGTTCCGGGTTTTGCTCATATCCCAGCATCCTCGTGGTTCTATTTATATATATATATAGAACAATGTAATTATAATAATGTCATGAAAAAGAATGGGCAAAAAATAAATTGTTAAGAAATTAACAGCAAGTCAAGTCAATAGCATTCTTTAGACGATTCCGGACCACGATGATCCTTATCACTGATGGGTGTTTGTCGGTCAAACAAGGTGTTTAACAACATTCAAAAAAGATTTTCAGCACAGTGGTTAACCTACAATCGTAGTATCGATTAATTTTGCAATAACAGAAACTTTTCAAAAAAAAAATAATGCTATGAAAAAATTATTTTGGTTTTGCCGCAGGTAAGAGCTCCCAAAGCCTCATAGATGTGAAGGAGGTAATCGAAAAGGACTTGTCTGTCGTTTTGTATCTGTTGCTTTTAAAATTTTATTACGAACAGTTGTTCCTAACGTCTCTCACTTTTCTTTCTTTTTCATCGAAACCAATTTTTACCAATTTGTCAGTGTTTTCGTTATCCGTTCACAAGAGCTTCACAGTTGAAGAAATGAACTCCGACGGCAAGGAAAACATTATTTCTTCTGTTCTGTAACTTCATTCATGGTCTGCAGACGCAATTTCACATTTGTTATTTACAATATCATAAAACCGAGATTACTGAGCGACATGAAAACCAAGGTTACATTTTCTAGCCGTTCAAAACACACAGTGATTGAGAAATTGGATTGAATACCCGATTTTAAGAAGTTTTTTTTCAATGATAGTATCCGATTCAACTCTGTTCTGCTTCTGTTCAAAATATCTTTCGAGATCGACTTTCTATTAACCTCGGCATTTGATTATAAATCCGTCGTTCTCGTTTTTACAGCAATCGCGAGGTTGCTATTCAGAACACGTTTACTTCGTTACAAATATAACGCATACAACACAGCGGTAACTGACGTTTCGGCAGTATCGCCTTCTTTAGAGCCTGGAAGGGTTTTTGCATTCTTTCCACTTTCCATTTTGCATTCTTTTCACTTTTTTTTACTATTTTTCTCGCTAATCTCACTAGTTATTATTTCAATAGAATTCCGTGTGCTGAAATGTTGTTGGTGGCAACAAGGCTGTGTAGATTGACAAGTCGTTCACTTCTTCTGACACTCAACACACGCAGCCGAATTCGAGCCGTCGACCAGCAGTCTCATACGAGATGTCACACTTCAAGATATCTCACAGTTGTCCATTTCGTCAAGGATGTCCAAGATACACATGCATTCTACATTCTGTGAATATTCTAGCTAGACTGCTTGCTTTTTGCATCTGTAAGATTGTAATGATAGCATTTTCCCATAGTGTTCCATTCATATGCAAGTAGCAGCCGTTATACGGATTCTTCGTATTGATTCGTTAGGCGTTTTTCTCAGAAACAGCTGCTTTTTAGAAGGTTTGGTTGGGAAATTTCTCCGCATGGGTAAAATTTCTTAAGTTTGCTGTATAACTTGTCATATGTGGAATGGAGAAGTAATTTGATGCCTTTATGATGCGTCAGGCGCTTTAAGCCTATCCGCCATTCTATCGTATATCTATCCCAACTGGGGCAATTTGTCAACATCGAACCAATAACAGTCGATTCATATCCGATACTGCCGTATGGCCACTATATCTCGACAAAGCTCAGAATTCTTTCAATTAGTCAGCTTGTAGCTTCATCCGATCGATAACCTTTGGATTCCAACTTTTTGTTGCAATCGTTTTCTGCTACCTTGAAGCGTTTTTGCTTCACCTAAAATTTCTGTTTTTTTTCAAATCCTACTTCAATTTCCTCCAATCAGGAACGCGGCGTCATTTAGTTAGCAATTCCTAAGCGTCCATGTGAAGTCATTTCATCACAAAAGGAAACGAACAAGTGAGCAAAACTCAGTCACAAATCGCAACTCCTGTTCTCTTTTGTTCATTCTTTATCTGCATATTCATGAAGTATTAGCTCAAGTCAAGTTGCGTCTTCTATTCGTTTCCAAAAAGCAAAGAATCTTAAGGAAAGTTGTTTCTCACTCATCACGGCATCTTGGGACTGTATAGTTTCTTCAAAGTTCTATTGGGCTTCGTTTCTGTATTACTTAACTCAAAAGAAGGACTTTCTATTAACGTAGGCATTACTAGTGAACATATGTGATTCTTACGAACAGCCCTTGTTGAGCTGAAGCGAGATTGGTAACAGCTGTAGCTGTTGATGTGGTTTTATGGCTGACGTTTCAGCAACTTCTCCTTCTTTAGAACACGGTCATATTTTATAACATGGTGCCCATCTAAATCGACGAACTATCTATAGCATTACTGAAGACCTACTATATAAATGAGCGCTACTTTTTAAACACTACTGTTTTATTATGTTAGGGATCACTCGCATGTTGTTCACGTGGGTTGACGAAGAAACCCACCCCAATCGAAAAACTTTGTAATATTTGTTTCGATTCTAAGCCCTCTGTTTAATCATGCACTGAGCAGCCGTCTGCAACCGCAATGAGCAACATCGCGTCTCGGACCTGGTGTCTCTTTTGGATGATGGCACTCCATTTTCTCCCATTATTTATTTTCGTTTTTCTTTCGTTACAGATTCTACTCATGAAATTCAGTAAATCATTAAGTTGTGCTTTCTTTCTGTCTCAATATTCTGCTATTCACCCGATATCTAACGGTTCTACACGACTCACAATGTTATTGTTCTCTCTCGTTCCCTCGGGGAAGTGCGGTGGGTCTTTGACATACGCTATGGCGGCATCCATTAAGGCGACGAATTTAATCAAACACCGGACGACGAGTGATACAATCTCGTTCATCTCATAACATTCGAACATCGACGTCGATTTTCTATGACCGATGCCGCCACGTTCTTTTTCATTCTGTTTCATTACAGTCTTGTTCGGTGGATGAAATAAAAATTTTTTCACCCCTAATCCATTTCGTTGAGTGTCCTCGTCAATTTGGGCTTTCGTTACCTCATCTGAGTGCGGATAAAAACTTCCTGTACGGCAGTCGACGTTAAAAGGTAGTCTATATGAAGCCAATTTTCTTGTTCTTTGACAATTAAAGTTCTTTTTTGCCTGAGTGGATGAGGTGGTCAGTTGGTATGACTTGAAGAGCTTTTTTTTTGTGAAAATTTTATGTGGCTAGTTAACACACCGAATCACCTATTCTACATTTCAAGCGTTAAAAAAGAGTGACTAGACAAGTAAGAGACCTACTCTTGTTTGATATCCCGCTGTTCAATATCCTAGTTTTCATAATCTCAGCAAATTTTTCTGGTAGATTTTACCTCTTGTTGAACTTTTTTTCGTTAAACGTGTCCCACTATTTTTTTATTACACACATAAACGTTCAAAAATGGAAAAAGTTATTTTAGATGTGGGATTGTTGCTTAAGAAGGAGTTAGCATGAGTGCTTTACTGTAATGATCACAGACTCTTGCTTTGCAAATGTTGTCATTCCAGTTGACAAAGGTTTCTATGTAACTTTTCAACGATTTTTCCCCATTCCGTTAAAAGTCGACGTGAAAAAGGGAAGAGCAGATCTTTATTGGCAGTTTTCAAAAAACTGCTATCGCATCATCTATTGTTTTGGTGCTGAGGTCTTCCAGAGTCGTATAAAAGAACGTTGTTCGATTGTTTTTTATTATTTTAATACCACACAATTGTTGACCACAGACTTTCCAATGGCAAGCCTGTCATCTACAGCCATATTACGTCATCTCCCTGGAATATTTACACGGCGTTGAACGTCATGGAATGGTCCTGTCACTTTTCCTAGCTACAAACGGCAAGATGTCTTTTTACATTGAATGCTTTCATCGCATTCTCCACGACTTAATCGTTGGCTTACTTTATCCATTACTATATAGAAAAGGAATAGAGTCAGAAGGAAGTTAAACAGTATAAACCTAAACTTAAACGTGTATCAGCAAATTTCCAGATCTCAAAACGTTTCTGGAAAAACCCATTAAGTATGGATAAGTAATTTGTTTCAGAGTTCATGAGCTATCGCGTAGGTAATATGCGATATTCAGTATGCCTTTCCTTGATATTTTGGCGTGTTTAGGCATTTTCATAGCTCTTTAAAGTCCTATGAATGTGCGTTGATTAGTTAAAAAAATAAGGTTTCAAAGGTTTCAGTAGTGGACTCTCATAGGAGATTTGCTTTCTGAATGACTTGACCCCTTCGTCTAACACACCTGTACCACTCATTAAGTTTGCTTTGTCTTATTATACAGTAATTCACGACGAAGGTGTGACAAGATTGCGCAAGCTGATATCGACTACGGTATCCGCAGAATGTTTAGACACAACGTTGACAACCTGTACCACATTCATAAACAATATTTGATAACTTTATACAACTGTCTACCCACTGTGAACCTGACGCTAGCATTAATAAAACCCTGGTAATTAGTAGCCCATAGATTAGCGCTTTTATGATTACCCAGTTTTAATTCCTAGCAAACTCTTCCAAATTAGATTTTTGTAAAATGATTTTTTCCCGGCTGAATATTCGAAGTCGTTGAGGTGATCTCTTACAATTTACTACGTTTTTTGCCTCTTCTTTCATTTTTATTTTGTTTTCAAAATTTCTTATTTAAAAATAAAACTGGTGAATTTGCCTTTTTAAGGAAGCGAATTCAGATAATACCATGGGCATTGATAACTAATTATGTGGCCGATTAGAATAGGACTACGGTACACGGTAGGTCTTGCTGCTTAGTTTACTTCAACCCATTTGCTCACATTAGTAACCGACCGACTACCGTAGACCAATCTGTACATGCTAATAATCCTGCGATGTGTCAAGATATATTCCAGACAAGCGGAGAATACTAGTTCTAGGACAGAACTCATTTCATATGCTAACGAATCTATTACGATAGCGGCATGATACTTAGACACCAACAGCTCGTACTGGTGTACTTGTGGATTCAAGCATCCATCGACCAAACGAACAGCACCCTTGCTTCCACTTCGCGTTATTCACACCACAGCTTTCATTTACCACTATGTTAAATTTCCTACCACCGATTCACTACAAACAACAACAATCTAACCCAAATTCAGAACTTTCTGGACGATTAATTAGTCGAGCTAAAAAAATCACTATTGGAAGATATGAATTTCACAATAGTAGGATGCTTACGGCACCATTGCTTGTCTTATCATTCTACCTGCTGATAAAATGTTTATCATCTAAACTGCAACATATCTCCTATGCTTACGGTGTACCTATTTCCATTGCCTCTAGTACCGTACACCAATTCAAAGGTGTAAATATCTGGCAGTGGGTGTTTAATGTATGCGGCACTGCCTGTTAATATTGTTGCGGGATGGGTATATGCTCATTTCATATGCAAACGATCAGTACCGCTTGTAACCTGCAACACACAGCGGGTGGTATCTTTTCCTCCAAAGGCGATCTTGATGGCGCAACCACTCCCACACGTTGCTTACCATATTTCACCTACTAAATCCTGTTATCCATCGGCATCACATATCATACAGCAACTCGTCACATTTCGCCAGTTCACCTTCTAAGCTTCAAGAAACTGAATGACGGATTTGATTTTTGCGATAGATTGCAGTGATAATCCGGCTCAAAAACAAAGTTTGTAACTTCAATGGCAGGGATCTCAAAGCTACATGCTGTATGCTCACATAGATTTCTCTTAGCATGAAACGTAGATGTATTCAGAGGATGGGTACTGTATCTTTGCTTCGTCTTACATGTACTTTTGTACAGTTGGACACCATCATTCTTATGGATTGGTGTGATTTCATATTGTGTAGTGATTGTATCCCACACTGTTTTTCAAAAATTACGGGCAAGGAAAATAGAAGCATCCACGCCCAGCCTCTGACAGCAAGGGCCAACAAGCTAGCCATTAATGCGTTCTCGCCAAAACAACAAATAGAGGGCTTCATACGTATCCTTTCGCAAACTTCTTAC
Organism: Angiostrongylus cantonensis; assembly: GCA_009735665.1. Lineage (NCBI taxonomy): Eukaryota > Metazoa > Nematoda > Chromadorea > Rhabditida > Metastrongylidae > Angiostrongylus > Angiostrongylus cantonensis. Next base: position 98,833 of record MQTX01000238.1, on the reverse strand, counting down.
TGACGCAACTATTACATATAGACATTATAGATAGCTCTAACGGGCGACAGTGATGATTGACGTTAATAGTTGTCTCCTCTTAACTTGTTCGGAGATAATTGGTGTTAAAGGGCTACGGTTTAACTTCATAATTAAGGTGACACTGTATTGTCAGATGATTATTGAAGAACAACAACTTGACCAAGTTTCAGTTCATTGTTTTACTGTAGTGGTTGAGGCTACGTATCCCAAGAGATTTTTAAATGTTGACTGCAACTCTCTTGACTTTTTAATACACGCTGAGATAAACGGATGTTTTCCTTGCCTTCCGCTCTTTTTTAACATCTTTTTCAGCTTTTCCACTTCGGGAAGCAAAGAGTTTCAACGAAAGGACATAGCGATCATTGTAGTGATCTCTTGTTTTTTTTCGCTTGATCTTTCTCTGGGTTAAAGCGGTGGTTGCGCAGTCTAAGAGGTCACATAGCTTGGTTGATCGAAGTGAATAGTTCTTTTTACAATTACTTATGCAAATTATCGAAATTCAAGCCGTTGTCACTATCGTCACCATCGATACATCTGGTTAAAGTTTTCAGTTACCGGGTGTTCTTCGTGTTTCAGTAATTAGTGAGATAACCAAACCGGTATGGAGAGTACGGTAACGAAGAAAACACGAGTGTGGAATCCGGCAGTGGACAATAATGATGTTATCGACGACAAACTCATCTCCGAACACGAGCAAAGTTTGGGCCCTCCCATGAATATTTCACGCATGCCAAATTCGAGTCTTTTATTTATTATACAGGTAATTTCTCTACTTCATTCGTTTTCGTTTTTACATCGGCCAACATTTCACATGCTGTTTTGATTTTGATTACAACAATTCCTTCATTCGATTAGTTCCCCAGAATCATGCATGGTGGTTTTGAATAGTCATGTGGGGGGGGGGGGGGTTGGTTTTCTTTATGTATGTCATTGAAAGCTATTTTTCTTTGAATCCCGGCACAGCCGTGCTAGGGCGTTCCTAGGTCCCCATAGACAAGGCTGGTGCCAATTTTTTGAACCTGAAAGCATGGAAGGCTTAGTTGGCCCATGGAAACATCTAACGATGGCCTTAGGCATATTGAACGACCTCTTTACCGTTACGCTTATCATAAAACGATTACACCTACAAAAAAAGGTCAATAGAATTCCTTAAAAACAGAAATAAAAAAACAAATCAATAAAATAGTGGAACAGGTCCAAAAATTAGGTGATCGTAATACTGCTACAGTACGTATACATAATATCTCTACCATTTCAACTATTCACCATGCTTATCAGCTGATTCAAACAAATGTCAGTGAAACGATTATTTGTCGTCGTCCTCTTGCGGCCGGTGGCACAAGTGCTGCTCATTTATCGGATGTAGTCAAAACTATCAACACCCTTGAATATTCCCGTTAACACCGTTGTGAATGACGCTTGCATTAAAACTGTAGCTATTCAAAAGTGATTAGCAGAACTTGCTGTAAAAGCCTCTTTGCGTACTGTATAGTTTTCCTCGAATGTGTTCCTAGTTAATGCTTGCTTTTAGAACTACTTCCATTTGGCACGAGCACAGCAACAACGTGTTGTCGAGGAAGCTCTTCGAAGAGGTTTCCTCTCGCCGCTTCCAATTCCGCCTCTGCTGACAATCCCGTCTCGACAGAATAATCTACCCACCATAATGCCCGCTCCACTACAAGCTATGGGTAAATCACTGTACATCTACGCATGACAAGAGCTGCATTGGTGAAGAAAGCTTTTCAATCTTCAATTATGAGAACGGCAGTCATTTAACAAGAACATCTTGTAGTGATGGCGCTAAGATCAGTCTTTAACGGTTCAATCCGTGTAGAATTTAATTCTGAGTTCATTTGCTACCAACAGTGCACAATAAGCGCAAATTTCGGTTGTAGCGGTGATCGCCAGTCCTTCCAAAAATACCAGATTTAAATTAGATATGAATCACGTCATTGCTCTCAGAAATACACAGAACAATACATTGTTCTTTTGATAGGCAAAAAAAGGCTGTTACTATAGCATTATTTCATAGCTGACGCTTCATCTCTTTTGTCTTCTTAAAAGCCTAAAAACGTCAAACTGACCCGAAATCTACTCAGCTAAATACTTTCCTAACCTCAGTACCTAAAGATTAATGCACAAATCTTCAGTCACATAATAAACAGCTTTTACAAACACCCACCTTCTTGCTCATTGTAAGCCTCTATTTAGGGAAACTAGTTGTATTGAGTCCTACATGGGCGAGCAACGTGTCTGACTCAGGTCAAAAGTCAGCCTGAGGTATGGCGCTAGGTCACATGAGATCACAAGATAATCTTCGTTCCATTATGATTCTGGATTCTTACAATTTATCGAAAACACTTCAAGAGTTTTAAGGGCTGATGATGTATCCGATTCCAGTACGATAATGGCAGCTTGTACTTCAAAATCACCATTATATTTCTGTATCCAACGTGTTGGCGGTTTATTGGAGTGTTGGTTCACCTTCAAATTTACGAACTGAGTTTTCCTTTCCACAGGTGCACAGTGGTCGACTCGTATGGCCAATGTATTCTTCACCGCACGTTTTACTAGAGATCTGATAGATCGCATCCGAACTCATGCGTCCGTCTCTACCGATGGTGCATATGCTGCAATTTTGTATTGTGCACAGAATCTCATGCAGGCAATTAAGGGTCAGCAGGATCGCGAGAGTGTCCGGTGGAATCTCAATTCCTGTTATGGAATTCTCTAAACCGGCCTTTTTTAACCAACATTTATAGCTGCACTTATTTCGTTAGAAATAATAACGAGATAAGGAGGGCATTATTCTTATTGGAATTATAGTTTGGTAGCGTGGTTTTTCCTTGACAAATAACCCGAGAAGCAGCAGCTTCGAATTCATTGGTAATGGTTATTTACTTAGCCAATTTCAGTTATCCCTCCTTCTGCTCTCATTCTGTACACATAGTAGTTGCAGTTCGATACGTGTTTTTTTTACCAGTGACCTTTTGACGTGTGAGGAGTGGGAAGAGGTAATGAACCATTATGCCTTCGTTACTAGGCCTTTGTTACAAATTGGTGATATAGGCCCCTTTGGATAAGCCTAGTGACTAAATCTGAAGTTAGACCAAGCACTCCACTAAGTTCGCATAGGATACAAAGAAGAAATGGTGAAGATCCTTAAGTGAAAGTCGCTATCCTCGCAAAGAAATCCAAAACACCAGCGCACAAAACTCTTGAAGGGTTTCGGATAAATTTCAGAAATCCAAAAATGAACCGCAAGCAGGAACGTCTTGTGATTACCGATGACTTCGCTCCATACCTTAAGTTTCTGTGCGGTTGATGTGCACCAAATAACAAACAACAAAACGATAAGTGTTTGAAAGAAACTGTTTGCTATGTGAATGAAATTTATGTATTAAGTTTTGAACGCCGAGGTTATAAAAGCTTTCACTGCGTAAATTCCGTGTCAAATTGAATTTTTCATGATCTAAAGAAAGTGAGACCGCCCACGCGACAACAATTGCCAACAAGTATTGTGATAACAGCTTCGTGTTTGTTCATCAAGAAAACAGTGAATTATTGATCAATCCCAAGGTTAAAAGAAAGCTGGCGCTGGGATTTGCTGAACATAATAGTTGCTTTCATTACCACATTTATAACGTTATAGTAAAATCTACAAATTGGAAGAGAAATTCGTTGTTGCAGGCCTTCTGCAGACCACATCCGCATCGCCATCAATATCTGGTTGCGGTGGTTCAGCAAATCCTTTGATTCAGGCGGCACTAGGCGGCGAGATTGTGAACGAGAACTGCTGTGCTATCTGTGGCTCAGCCTTCCGACTAACTGCCGACCTTGTTCAGCATATGAGGAACAATCACAGAAGAACACGACTCAAGCGTAAAAATGAGAAGAGTTTCCGAGAAAGTTCTTGGCGCACCGACCACTGAAGGGCACATGAGAATTGTTACAGTGAACTAATACGATCTGTCTTTTAAAAATCGGAAGAAAATATCTTCCGGATGTTCGATGTTCTCCATCTAGAACGTGTATTCATAGATCAGTGACCAAATTGGATAAATGTTTAGCAAATACTGAAAGGATTACTAAAAGAGCTTGCAGACTCTGCTTATTCCGATGCCATTCGAAAGTTTTCTTCGGAAATGTGTACTGCGTACCTAATATTCTTTTTTCAATTTCTTAACTGAAATATGACTATGTCACCTGGTCGTTGCGTTCATTCCACTTCGTATCGACCATTAGCGAATGGATGCCCCTACTCTGACATCTATCCTACAACAACATATCCTTATACTGGCACTGTGTGTTGAGTGTACGGCATGTGTAGTGATAAAAGTCTATCATTGTATGCCCTGTGATAAATCTTCTAAATCGTCTACCAATTACAAATAATCACGATTACTACCGTGAAAATCACGATGAAAGGTGGTCTTCAAATGTTCGTAAATCTATAAACCGGAAGCTGGTCATACGCAGCTTGAGGATTTCTTCCTTCTGTTTATCAAAACTTCTTAGCAAATCTGCAACGGTTATTTTTAATTTACACGACCTTTAGTGAAGCCAGCTCCTTTGTGCGGTACTTCCTTTATAGTAACTATTCCTTAAATAGTTACTATTCTCTGCAATATCGCATGTATCCTACATTAACTGTTCGCTTATAAATGTCTTAAATCTATTTCATTCACATGACCTTTTGATAAGACTTTACGTAGCTTAGATATTTGCAAAACTCTGGACCGCAGGTGTCTATGGTGGGGAACGAACGCGTATATTACGAAATATAACTTTATAAGTTATATTTCGCAATATACCCTGCCATCAAAAAGAGTAGGCAGTAGACAAAAACGGTTAAGATTGTCTTTACGTAGCCTTTCAGATAACCTTTATCCACGAGCTATTCCTTTTGTCTGATTGAGTCCTATGTTGACGAAGCCTCTGGCATACCGCCTCAATTGATGTACTTATCACGCATGTACCGTGTCCATGCCCTGGGTCAGCGAGGCCGTTAGTTTCCATTGACAAAGCTTCACCCACTACAGAAGGAGTACAGCTCATAGCTTTCGTCTTCAAGCGCTCGTAGCGTTCGTTGGCTCTTCATCCAGGCCCTGAGTTCATCAGTGCCCCAGCCCGAGTGTCCGACTAGCTTCCTTCAGTTGCATCACTTGTTGTCATCTCAATCTCGTTCGTATATATCCAGTTAATCAAATATCGTCACATATTACATTATTATTGTACTGTTGTTATTGCTATAAACTGTTATAACCCAAACTCGAGGTTGTCCACGGCACTTACGGAAAAAAGTCCCGCGTGGCGAATTTATACAAAGTCGAGCATTCCAAGTACAGTTGGCGGACGAAAGACAAATCCGACCAAGTCCTCAATCCACTGGCCAACTATCACACTCTTTTTGTTGCTGTCGTTACACCACATCTTATACTGGCGTAATTATATAACAATAATGCTAAAACAACAGCGAAATGGTGATAATGGGACCTCAAAGGTGAGAAAATAGGCAAAAATTTAACCGGTAAGTAGAGATAATGTCCAGAACCATAAATAGCACAAGCAATGATAAAATATCTTATGCAATAGTGTTAAGGTGATATGATAGGGAAGTAAGGAAATTACACATTGGCAAAGAAATATGAACAGGCAGAAATGGGATAAAGGATGAAGCTCTCGACGTAGATCAATCCATGAGGAATGTGCCACGCATTCGACTTCATTATGCATCATTTAGTGGTGATTGAATGCATGTTCGGCCTTCACAATGACTCGCGATGGCCTACCGATGTATCGAGCCAATGCTGCTATCCTTCCACACAAATCTGACACCAATTTGCCGACACCGGAAGGATGCAAGGTTTGGTGGGCCATGGGTGAGGGGATCGATTCCGCGTGTGTGTTGGAGGGTTACTTGGACCATTGCTTCACGCGCAACCCTGGAAGTGGACAGGGTATTGTTATGCATCCGCCGATCAATAGCAGATCTGAGGATAGGAGGAGCTTAGGGATTCCAGACTTTACTGAAAACCAATACGCAAATACATAGGATGAGACAATAACGAAGAGAGGGTGCAGATGTATTATGAAAATGGGTGAATTGCTAGGTCGAAATAGGAAAGTGGTAAACATACTAAGGAATAGGTTCGTAGCCATGAAGTGCAACTTGTGACATCGATTGATTTGTACAAGTAAAAATCAGAATAGTGCCGTGATCAGTAGGAATACAAAAGGAACAACTAGCTATTTCCTTGATCAGAACCCGTCAGGTTGTTTTGTACACCTTTTATTTATAACAGCTGACTTTCTGGCTGATTTCGCCATCGTTGGAACCTGGAGAGGTCAAATTGACTATAATCTACCCAGCCCAACACCTCCATAAACAAAGCAGAAAAAAGATAAAATCAAGATTTTAATCGCATTAAAAACAAAATGGCTTCTTCGTACAACCGTCGGTTTTTGTGAGTCTTCCACTGAGTACTTCACGTGGATACCAACCACACAAAGTTCACATGGATAGGTATTATGCCTCTCTCACTTTTAAAATATCATTGTTAATCTTAAGGCTTAATTTCGTAAGGCTCATGAATATCGATTATTTGGGACAACATACAACCCGAATTGTACGTTCACGGTTGAGGAAATGTGGATCACTACCGGAATTAACAACTTCGTAATATACGCAACGACATCAAGTCGTGACGAATACAAAGTGGAGGCGCTCAATATCAACTTGGAGCAGTTCTGCAGAAGAGTCCATTCACACGTTCAGGTCATCACTGGAGAATTGAATACTAAATTGGACTGAGAACTCGGAAGAACGGCACATTGGGACAGCTAGATAAGAATGGAACCAACAGCGTGAGCAGCTGCCTGAGTTTATCATGATGACTAAGACCGTTCATGGTGAGCCGCAGTTTCACAATTCCCATTTTCAACGTCGGGCTCTCTAAATCCAGAGTGCCATTGAGTAGTAGAATACAGCACAGCAAATTTGAGGCACCGGCAACATAAAAGCACCACTTCACAAATGAAATTGCAAAACAATGCAAGGAGGTCATAAAAGACGATCCCAAAGAGAGAAGAGCAGCAGTTGCGGTCTCTATTGCAGAGCCTAGAAAAAGTGTTCGAAAAACTCACAGAAACTTCGACAATTATAAACCTGAATAGCTGCACTCACACTCCATGATGGAAAAGTTGCAGCATCACCTATATCACCTGTAGTCCCGTTGATCGTCGAGTGACTCGAGCGGGCGCCAGTAAATCCTCCACTTTTCCCTGCGGCGTGCAAGAGTATCCCAGTAAGTTCTCCTCGCTTTAAGGACTCGTCGAGCATCATATCTTTCTTCTAGGCTTTTCGTGAAGAACTCTGACCACCGGGTCGGCGGTCTTCCTGCAGTACGTTTGACATCCCGAGGAATCCAGTTACTAACAGCCCTTGCCCATCGGTTATCATTCATACGCATTACGTGTCCGACCCACCTTATCTTCGACTGTTTGGCGTACAGAAAGGCATCTTTGATCTTCGATCGTTGACGCAGATCGGAGCTTCGGATCCCATCCCTTACTTGTGTGAAACGGGATACTCCTAGCATCGCCCTTTCGACTGCGCGTTCGATAACGCTGAGTGATCTTTCACCCTGCATACGTAGCGACCAGGTTTCTTACGCATACGTTAGGGCAGGAAGAACGGTTGAGTCGAAAAGGTGGGCACGGAGTCGGGTCTTCTCTGTTCTCTTCACTACATCCTCGATGCTCTTGAAAGCTCCCCAAGCGGCTCGTTTCCTTCTGCTCAGCTCTGGAGCTAAGTCGTACATCACATTGATTCCCCGACTTAGATAGACATAACTGGAGCATTCGGAGATAATCGCTCCGTTGAGCGTGAATGGGGCAAACGAAACCAATCCGTTCTTCACGAACATCGTTTTCTTTAGATTTAGTCGAAGACCAATCCTTCCACACGCTTTATCAAAGTCCGCAAGCATACGTTCCGCTTGGCTAATGTCTGGTCTTATAAGGACGATATCACCAGCAAAGCGAAGGTGATGTATCTGCCGACCATCGATTTTCACTCCCATATTATCCCATTCCAATGTACGCATGACGCTGTGGAGAGTGGCTGTAAATAATTTTGGCGAGATTGTATCGCCTCGCCTACCACCTCTTTTGACGTAAACGTTAATATCGCTGTAGAATGGTGAAATCTTGGTTGCGAAATTTTTGTACAGCTCACGAAGAATCTTCATGTACTGAGTAGGGACTCCTTGACTACCAAGGGCATCCATGACTGCTTCTATCTCAACTAAATCAAAGGCCTTCCATGGGCGATAGTTGCCTACATCGTGTAGGTCGCCCTTCTTGAACAACAACACGGTCTTGCTGGTCTTCCACTGAGTAGAGACCTTGCATTCAGACAGGTAACGTGTGAAGACTGGAGATGGACGTGGTTATCGAAGAGATCTGAGTAGTAATCGTGGTCGATTTTCTCCATTGCCTTTCTGGAACCCGTTATTGTTCCGCCTGGGCGTCGGAGTGCAATCATCTTGGTCTTGCAATTGGCGAAGCTCCCGCGGGCTTTGCGAATGCTTTTCTTAGCCTCTGCAGCTTCGACCACTAATGCTGCTCTTCTCTCTTTAAGATCACCTTTTATCGCCTGCCTGCATTGTGTCGCAAGCTCGGACGTTAGTTCACGGTTGCCTGCAGCTCGTGCGATTCCATGCTGGCGTATTAGCTGGAGAGTTTCTGGAGACAGACGTCTCTTGGTGACCTTCGACTCTCAGCTTTCATAACACTAACGTGAAAATTTTCAATCAGCCGATCGTATTCCTCGTCGATGTTGTCGTTAGTTCGCGGTTGCCTGCAGCTCGTGCGAATCCACGCTGGCATATCAGCTCGACAGTTTCCGGAGACAGACGTCTCTTGGTCACCTTCGAACTCTCAGCTTTCATGGCGCTAACGTGAAGATGTTCAATGAGCCAATCGTATTTCTCGTCGATGTTATCGGCAACCATAAAATCTTGTACGAAGGAGACGGTGGTCTGATCCCGTGTAAAATTTTGGGACAACAGCGACATCGGTTAGGCAATATTTTCTAGTTACTATGATGTGGTCTATTTCATTATGGTACCCTCCATTGCGAGATTCCCACATCCATCGTTGGTGGTGAGGCTTCCGGAATTGCGAGTTACCATTGATGGTCTTGGTCGTCATGATAAACTGAGAGAGCCGCTCACCCTGTCCGCCATTGGGAGATTCCCACGTCCATCGTTGACGGTGAGGCTTCTGGCGCTATGATAAACTCAGAAAGCCGTTCACCCTGTTTGTTCCATTCTATCCCTTGGGTCCCAATGTGACGTTCCTCAGACGATTTTCAATCTTGGCATTGAAATCTCCGTTGGTGACCTTGAAGAATGTATGGTCTTCTCTGTAGAACCCCTCCAAGTCCATGTAGGACGCTTCGACTTCTCTTTCGTCATAGTTTGATGTTAGCGCGTAAACGACGAAGATTGTCAAAGCCGGTGTTGATCCACATCTTTTTAATCGTAAAAGCCCGAATCGGGTTGTAAGCTGTTCGAATGACTCGATGTTCATGGACAAACTCGTGTTGACGAGAACGCCGACACCGCCAACTCCTCTACTGTCGCATGTTCCGAGGAAAAAATCTTCTCCATTCTCATAGCTGGCGTTGAATGGGTGGCATCGTCTTGTCTCGAAAAGGCAGATGACGTCGCACCTTATCATTCTTGCTTGCATGAACAAGTCTTCTATTGAGGACTCGGATGCAAGTGTACGTGCACTATAGGTACAGATCGTCACTATAGTTCTTGATTCAGGCAGCTTCCGTTGACCCTGAGATTTTAGCAGCCTCTTCGTACTCGTCCTATCCAACGCTGCGAAATTGGGGCACTTTCGGTGTCAGGGGAATGAGGCCCATTTTTTACTGTTTAGCATTTTTGATACCCACGTATAGCTTGCTGGGCTCTGAATGTGGGGGCTGGTTATACTCAGGGGTAGCTTGCCAGGCTCTCCCAGAGTGGACGTGGAGCTTATTTGTTGGAGGCGACTCCTAACCGCTTCCCATATACTTCCTTGCCACTTGATTGCAGGCTTTTGGCTGAGTTAACTCGTAGAATACAATACACATAAAGCGAGAACGCACTCACACACGCATGCATGAATACGCCCAGCAAATACAGAAAGTATGTGCCAAATCGGTGCAGCAGAAACAGGGTGTCCATCCCCTGGATCGACCTGCGTCTCAGGGAGGCAAAGGTCGCTTTTGGTCTGCGATTAAGCCCCTATCTGCCACCTGGGGATGCGCCACATAGCCTCGCGACTAACCGGCTCAAGATCCCTCATATGAGGTAGATCCGTGGTCCTGCCCTCATATGAAATAAAGGAGGTTGGACGTGTCGCACCACCGGTTCTACCTTCCGAAATCCGACATGCTATTTCGTCGGTGAAGAATCGAATAACACCAGCTCGGAACAGAAAAAGATCTGAACACCTGGGAAAACAGTCTACCAGTCCCACCAAACACACTGACTCTGCTGTTAACACATTCCCTATCTGAATGCTAGGTTACTACAGAATGGAAGAGCAACAAGTTTGTGCCTCTGTTCAAGAAAGGTGACCTCCAGGATATCGGCAACTATCCAAGTTATCCCCAACAGGATTGACAGAACACTGGACGAATGGCAGCCATGTGAGCAAGCAGGGATTCAAAGGGATTCAAAAAGTATTCAGTAAGATGGACCACATCTATGCGAAAACAAAGCTCATCGAAGTATCTAAAGAATACAAAACACCGCTATGTCGCATTTTCATCAATTTAAACAAGGCTTTTGACTCCGTTGAGATAGACGCAGTCATGGAAGCTCTTGATAGTCAGGGAGTCCCTACTCAGTACGTAAAGATTTTTCGTGAGCTGTACAAAAATTTCACAACCAAAATTTCTCCATTCTACAACGATATCAACGTTGACATCAAAAGAGGAGTTAGGTAAAGCGATACAATCTCGCCAAAATTATTTACAGCCACTCTCCACAACGTCATGCGTACATTGGAATGGGATAATATGGGAGTCAAAATCGATGGTCGGCAGATACATCACCTTCGCTTTGCTGGTGATATCGTCCTTATAACACCAGACATTAGCCAAGCGGAACGTATGCTTGCGGACTTTGATAAAGCGTGTGGCAAAACTGGTCTTCTACTAAACCTCACAAAAATGGTGCTCATTAGGAACAGATTGGTTCTGTATGCACCATTCAAGCTCGATGATATGAATATTTCAGAATGCTCCAGCTAAGTCTATGGAGTCAGCAAATAAACATGGTGAACGACTAGGCTCCAGAGTTCAGTAGAAGGAGGCGAGTAGCTTGGAGAGTTTTCGAAAGCATAGGGGATGGAGTGAAGCGAACAAAGAGTTGTCAACTTCTTCCTTAGTGTCTATTACAATTTTCCACAACAGAATATTACGTTTGATACACCACAGTAATGCTGAGAAATTTTCTAAACTCCGGACCAGGCTTCTGCGGTGAAGAACGAACGCGCCAATACCCTTTACGAGGGCTAGCGATTCCACCACCACAATATCCTTCGCTTCGCCTGTCTCTCAGCTAGTTATATCGATCAGCGCCATAAGCAATCACCTGTCAACAGGATGGATCTAAAGAGGCAACATCGACAGCGAACACAGTTAAGCTGAGGCTGTTGTCAAAATCACAATGTTAACTTTTTACTTGTTGCATAGTATAACAAAGAAAACCAAACTCACTTCTACTTCGCAATTCTTCCTGCCATAATGTGTGCATTGGAAATCTAGTCACTACTTAGGCATGAGGGAAGATGACTCAGCGTTGTGGATAGCGCAGTCGAAAGGACGACGCTAGGAGGATCCCGTATAGAGCAAATGAGCGAGGGGATCCGAAATTCCGACGTAGGTCAGTGATGAAAAATCAAAAACGCCGTTCAGTGCGCTAAGCGATAACGACGGCATAAGCGCAACTTGTGGCTGACTCCTCGGGATGTCAAATGCACTATCAAAGAGTACCGACCCTATAGTCAAGGTTTTTCACGAAAATCCTAGCAGAAAGATGTGATTCTCAACATACAATAAATGGGGGGTTTAATCAATTTGATCGGTGAATATTCAAGATATAGTGTTCATCCGTATTCGTTCGAGTTTCTACAAATATTATAAAAAGCTGGTATTTGGAAGCCAGATTTGGAATATGCATGCCTTTCGCTAATCATAACCACAGATTTCCTTATGTGAGTGATCTTGACCCGATTAGTTGCGAGACTACACTACTCGCCCCGAAATGGCGGATAGAGGGTTAATCGAGGACCAAAAACGACCTTTGCTTTCCTGAGACACAGGTTGGTCCAGGGAGTCTCTTTTTCTGCCACGCCCATTTGGCACATACCTGCTTCATCTATGAAGTGCCTTGATGCAAGCGTGCGTGGGTGTGCTACTGCTTATGCGGATTGTATTCTACGAGTCAATTTCGGCAAAAGCTTGCAATCAATTGACAGGGAAGTATGGGAGGTGGTTAAGAGTCGCCTCAAACAAATAAGCTTCACTCTGGGTGTGATTGGCAAGCGACCCGTGAGTATACCCAGCGTGTTCGTTCAGAGTGCACTACGCTAAACATGGATATCAAAAAGTTAAACACAATAAATAGAAAAGGGTCTCCTTTTCCTGACTGAGAAAGAGCCCAGAATCGACACCGTTGGTTAGGACGAGTACGGAGAGGCTGCTGAAATCTCAGGGCCAATAGAAGCTGCCTAAATCGCAGAAGACTAAAGTGACGATCTGCACCTACAATTCACACAGGCATCATCCGAGTCCTGGATAGAAAACTTGCTCATGTAAGCAAAAAGGATAAGGTACGACGTCATCGGCCTCGTCGAGACGAGACGACGCCTCCCATTTAACGCAGTCTATGACATCGGAGAAAAACTGTTCCTCGGGACATGCAACAGTAGAGGAGTCCGGGGCGCTTGACCAAGAAGATTTACTCATTAGAACAAAATAATAATATCATCACTAAACAGTTCCCAGGTTCGACTTTCTATTCACCTCGGCATTGGAATATGAATGCGTAGTTTTTTGCTCAGTAATCGCGAGGTTGTTATACAGCATACATTTACTTCCATAGAAAAACACACAATACAACACAACAGTAGCTAACGTTTCGGCAGTATCGCCTTCGTCAGAGCCTGGAAGGGTATACTGATATACAATTTATTAGGCCAAAAACTTCAGTAACGCTTACCAAAAGACGAAAAATTCTATGGCAATTACATGATCAACAGCTTCTCGAAAAACTCACCGCTTTTTTTACATGACTTCCAATGAGGAAGGTTAGAACAGCTGATTATAGTCGCATATGGTTGATGATTGGGCCACCCCACATCAGAAATTGATCCAAAGATACGGGGCCAGGTGGCGTGTAACCTCTGGGCATTTCTCCCTGCTATTTATTGCCGGATTTTTAGCATTTATCCAAAAAGCCTCAAGGAGTTTGCGCGTTGGTGTTTTAGTCTCCTGTGCAAGGATATTGACTTTAACTTCAAAATCGTTTCCGCTGTTTTTGTATCCTATGCGTGCCTAGTGGCGTCCTCGTGTCTTGCTTTTCGTTTGCCATCTAGGTGTTCTTTTATACGGATACACAAGGGTCTGCCCGTTTCGCCAATATATTCATATCCGCAATCCTTGCAAGAGATTAGCTATATCGCACCTGAACTCATGCAATCCATGCAATCACCGTCCCTGCCGCAAGGGCAAATTACGCAGTTTGTTGTTTCACATAGACGGTCATACAAAGGGTTACGAACCAATTGACGACGAAGAGTATTCGGTGGTATTTCAATTACCGCTATCGAATCCTCTATACCAGCCCTTTTTTAAGGATCGCTTCATCGTTGCACTTGCTTCATCGCTGATGAAGGGTAAGATAAACGGGACTTTGTTTTGGCCAAACCGTTCCTTTTCGAGCGTCGCTCTCCCTCGAAACTTATCTCGTGGGGTTACAATTTCTTAGACATTGGAGATGGCTATTTGCCGAGCCAAGTCACGCGATTCTTCCCTTAGTTCTCTACTTGTGCGCACAGAGGTGGCTGTTTGAAACATGTTTCTCACAAGCGCCCTCTTTGTGTGTGAAGGGTGACAAGAAAGGGAGTGAACCAGGATGTTTTTGTTACTTGGTTTTCGGTACTACTTTGTCATGTAACCGCTACTCGACACGTTAATTTGAACGTTTAGAAACGGGAGCCAGTCGCCCTTCGGTTTCTCCCGGGTGAACTTGATGTACTCTGACTGCTCGTTCAATAATTCAAAGCATTTGTCCATCTTCTCCTGTGTAAAGAAGACGACAAAACAATCATCTATATATCTGCAGTAGAGCAGCGGTCGTAGACCGAGAACGGGGGCTTCCACTGTAGACATAAACGCAATGGCAAGGCTTGGTGCCAGTCGCTGTCCCATTACCAGCCCCCTTATTTGCGCATAGTATTTCCCAGATTGAAAATCGAGCAGATTAGGCACTCCTTTAAGAGAATCATAAGCTGCTGGATGGACAAGCTATGCATTTTTATTTTTCCTTCATGTTCAACAAGAAGTTCGAAGATGGCTTGCATTGCGGAGTCATTCGATACCTTGGTGTAGAGCGCGGTAACGTCGAACGACTCCATCACGCACGCGTTATTAGGAAATGCGTCACGTAAACGTTCTAGGAACATTTGGATGTTCGTGAGGTGGGCTGGAATGTGGTTAAGCAACTGGGTTAGTATTAGGTTTAAGAACCAGGTTATTCTATCCGTTGGCCGTCTACACAGCTGATGATGGGTCTAACCTTGAATGATGATGGATTGGTTGACGCAACATCATAAGAAGAAACCAACTTATGTGTTTTAATAAGTAGGTACAAGACGGGACATGTTGGTTTATTGATCTAAAGCTTTTATACCAACCTCTTGTCAGCTCAGTCATTTAGAAAATTATTATTCTCACCGAGGTTTAATGAAAGCCGGTATCCAATTATTTTTCCTATGGCATGACCCAATATCGCCTGTATCACACTCTGCCGATCCAAGCCTTTCTTGCACGAAGGTCTTCAAACATTTGTGCATATGGTTTCGGCTGCTGGTAAAGGACCAGCGCTCGGTAGGCCGTCCACACTATCAAAGGAATCACTACCACCACGCTATCGGCTCCATCGGCTCCCATATTCGAACAATTTAGAAAACATAAGTAGTTCCTTTAGAATTTTTGAGCTGATCGAAGAAAACTTTGTTTCCAAGTTCTTGTAGGTTTGTTTTGAGACCATCATGAGACAATTTTTCCTTTAACAAAACGTGTGTAGTCTAAATGACTATGGTAACAACCCAAAGATAACCGCATTACATGCTCTATCTAAGATTTTGTGATATGCTTTGTGGTTCAGCGTTCTACCTAATCTCCTATCACCGGTGGAATCTTGGGCTCCTTCGCTAACATGCCGGAACTGATTAACGGCTTTTAGATAGATCTAGATTCTGCTTAAGTCTGTTGAGAGCAAGTTGACAAGAAGAAACAGATTTGAATAACAGTACCTAGCATTCGGACGATCATCCCCTTCTACAGAACGTCCTACATTCTCCGTGTCACATGAATTCGCATGTTCAGACTTGACCCTATAGCATTGCCCATGATTCCCATATTGGTTGAAAGGCTGAAACACAGCATCCCGTCATGTATGCTTCGTTAACAATGGCTAAGATATTGGGAGCACAAAACCTGTTCCAGAGTGTTCCCATGTTGTAACCACTTGCAGTTTCCTACCCATGTGTATTACAAGGAAATTTATCACCTTGCTCACAGCTGCTTTCTCAAGACGATGGGCATTCCTAACACTGATTTCATTTTGGTTAGGCTCTCGCAAGGGAGTGTTGAATTTATTCCCGGCTGAGGTGATCTCATAGATAATTACCGTCAAAGCAATGGAAATCTTGTAAGACATTTGCGACCATATGAGTCGCCTATTCAGATATTTTGGTTTACTATTAAGCTTACCACGCAGATTTTAAAAATTTTTTACTATGGCTAATGCACAGCGGCTTCGTTCCTTTGTTGGTATTCGCTGCCATTGTATCAAGGCGAACTGAGTGGCGTGGAGCAGCGAACGAATGATGTAGCGTCCCTAATGATGCCGTTTCATACTTATACACCACTCCGACCACGTTGAAGTCACTTGACCTCACCCGGTGGTTACTAGATAACAAACAATCCTTAGGCGATTGTCGGCCGGTTCCGTTCCCACGTGCATTGGGGGAGGTCGTTGGAGGATGATCAAACCAGCGGTTGTTGCTTCCTGATCGGCGGCATTACTAACCACTGCGCTATCCCAGGCTGAAGGAAAATTATTGGCTACTATTAAAGAAACCAAACCATCACCATGACAAGTGTTGAATGATTCGTCAATGAAAAACTACTCATTCGTTTTTGGGATACTATAACAAGCTTCTGTAAACATACAATGAACTTCCGAAGATAATCTGTTCAAGAGCCACGTTCCTTGATGGTGCATCTCGTAGCAACTCAAAAGATATTCAAAACACGTCAAGGCTCCAAGGAGTGCCAAGTCGCCGGAATTCCAGCCATAGAATCATGACAAGAAGAACCGTAACGAACCTCGCTTTGGCTTAACAAAGGTATTCACACGGTTCAAATAACGCCTCTTAGCACCACAGAGTACCTAGCTGTCATACATCAACGCACAACTTTCCGCTGTATATTATGTGAAAATTCTTCAACAGGTTCTGCCGAAGCTCACAAAAAAATTGAAAGTGCTGACTAAAGGATTTCATATTTTTGTATCCAGAACGCTTGAAAGTGAATGGCTAGATGAAAGAAACGAAATGTGTTACTGAGCATGATGAGACACGAAATCCACGTGCGATCATAAGCAGTATACAACTAGAAATCTTTAATCTGAATTAAAGCCTCACCTCTTAACGGAGTTAGAGTCACACATACCCTTCATAGGTTAAAAATACTGCTTTTCGTTTTCTGTAGGTATAGTGCGTTGTAATTGTGAAAAATCAAATGTTTTTTCAAGATAACAATTTAACAATAAAAAATGCTAGTTCAAAGTTCTGACAAAAACAAAAACCAGTGGTCATTACTGTATCAGTATTCCAGTTGGGAAAAACTCGGATAGTGAGGAAGATTTGGAAGTAAAAAGTAGGAATAGCATATCCGCAATTCATTGATGAGAAAGTAAACCTGTACTAAACTCAACGTACCTAATAATGAGTTAACAGATGAAAACACTTATCTTTATACGACCTGTATTTCATATCTATAGTGCCGGATCGCAGCATTTCTCGTATTCGATTCGTCTCAAAGCAACCATCATCCATAAAAGCCCTCCAATTTTTTTACGTGTGGCTAGGACTGCCGCTAGGAAACCTTCCTTTCACCGTAATGTTGTCGAATGTCGGTAGAGATGATTTTCCTTAGAGTCCTGAGATAGTCGCTCTAGAGCGTTCCCCACACTGGATTACATAAAGTAATTTTTTCGCCGGCAAGCTCCGGAAGTAATTCCCCGACTCCTGAGGTATGAAAGGTTAGGTGAACATGGAACGGCGTCGAATTAGCACCGTGCTCGTGATGTCGGCAGTACTACTATTGCACTCTTCCCATCTTGATGACAGCAATGAGTAGATAAAGTGAGTAAAAGATACAACGACTATCTCTACACATAGTGAATCACGAAAAGGGCGGGTAGTACAGTAGTGGTGATGGCACTGCTTCGATTCCGTTCTAGGGTTACGAAGCCTGTCATACCTTCAGTGTCAGGAAAATGGGACTTATCTGGAAAAATCCCACTTTCTGCAATACAAGTGTGAATGCTCTAGCCAGGCTATCTCGGGACGCCAGGAAAAATCGACTCGACCGACACTCTACGATATTCAGTATGAAGTGAAAATCCTCAAGCAGCAGCCGAAGTCACATGTAAACATTGAAAGGTCTTCTTGGACAATGGACGCTAGGAAACCAGTCGAATGTGAGAAGTGTTGAGATCCGTACAGTAGATCTGAAAGACGGGTCATACTAAAAAAAAATGGATTTCGTACAAACAAGTGGTTACAACAACAAGAAAACTACTCAGTAAATGAATACATCACTCCAAAAAACAGTCTTTCATATACATCTATTTCGTTATTCGCCATGGGTTCCAGAAATGAATATCAAAGCTGCAACTTCCCTTTAAGGGTTCCGCGAATAATTTCCACAAGTATATCGAACTCCTTCGTCTTTGAGTTATCACGGCACGGCTCCTTGAAAGAACTATTTATTTCAGTTAGACTTTACTTATGCCCTTTAATACATTTTCAAAGTAGTGGTGCCATTCGGAATCCATCATTAAACACCCACAGCTCCTTTAGTTAAACTCAAAATAAGCACCATGGTCATACCCAAAATGTCAAGCTTACAAATACAATATTCTTGGATTCCTGAAGTTCTTAAACGAATTAAAGCTTGAAGATTACTCCTCAAATATAACTTAAACGATGCTGAGATATTTGCAGAACTCCGGACTACAGGTGTCTCAAGCAGTGAACAAACGCGCTATTACTCTTTCCGGGGGCCAACGCGTTCACCACCACACCACGTGGGCCTTTCGTTCCTCCTGTTTCTCAGCTAGTTCTCTTTACCCTTTAAATATTTTGCTAAAGTAAAAAACTTTCAAACGATGTATGCTTGGGTTTGTACTAGTCACAACAAGCTTACAAAACAATATCTGTCAACAACGAGTGATAGAACATTGCAATACAAAATTTACATTTACCGGAATGTCTTTTTCACTATACGTTCGCCTCAAGTAGAACTTATGACACGGAGCTCACTAAGAACACAAACATGAGCAGATAATATTGTTTAGTATTCTGATCTAACTGCAGAAATATATCTGAATGCTGGAAATTGAAACGTAGAAGATTCTGTAGCTCCTCTTATGGCTGAGATATTACAAAGCGGAACAATCTCATCCAATTTTCCGTGATAGAGAGGAAAAATTGAAAAAATTTACTTCGAAAAACAGTTTTTTTTGAAGTCACGAACGCTGAATCGAAGCAAAAAATGAGAATTTTTCTCATTTTGAGAAATGAGAAAAAAAAGCGGTGAGTTTTTCGAGAAGCTGTTGAACATGTAATTGCCATGGAGTTTTTCGTCTTTTTGTGTTACTGAAGTGTTTGACCTAGTAAGTTGCGTTTTAGTGTACCCTTCCAGGCTCCGAAGAAGGCAATACTGCCGAAAAGTCAGCTACTGTTGTATTGTATTGTGTTTTTCTATGGAAGTAAATGTATGCTGTATAACACCTCGCAATTGCTGAACAAGAAAACAACGTATTCAACCTCTGAAAATGTTTTTTTTCGAAACACTTGATTTTCACTGCAAAGCCAGATTTACTTTCCGCATCTACAAGTTCTACTGCTGGCCTATTATTGGTTGTAAAACTTGATCCTCCCTGGAGTTCTTAATTAACCTTGAAAGGATGTATCCAGGTCTTCACCTCGATGTGAATCCGAAGAAGGTATGTTTTCGGCGACGAATCCTTCGCTCGGTCTTCCGACTAGTTCATTTGGAGAGATGTTCAAATCGAAATGAGAAGCAAAAGTAGGAATGAAAAAGTAACCAACCGCTTAAGATGATAGAGACGCCGAACTCCCTCGTCGACCAAGGAGTGGAGCCGTCCTACATAAGAACTCTACGTGACTGTTATCGGAACTGCACTATGAAAATAAAGCTTTTCCATCCACCTCTTACCATACTCATAGGAAAACAGGTCCAGCATGGCGACACAATATCACCAAAACTGTTCATTGCCGGACTGCAGTGGATAATGAGTTCACTCCAACAGGACGAGAAAGGTTACGCATTCACGGAAAATTCCTAATAAGACTTCGTTTTGCAGACGATATCGTAATCTTCTCAAGATATACCACCGAAGAAGAAACGATAATCAACGAGCTCAACGAAGCGGGGAAAAAGATTGGACTTTGCATAAATCGAAAGAAGACCCAGTTCATGAAAAACCCATGGTGCCAGAGGGAGAAAATTGAACTGGATGGCTCTCTGATTGCAGAAGACACCTGCTACGCACCCTAGGGCGATAAATGATCATGGAAAACGACATGAGGAAGGAACTACACAGAAGAAGGAGAGCAGTTTCGGCCGCATTCAGGCCTCTCAAAGAATCCGCCGACCAAATGAAGGACCCGGAAAAGTCAGCTACTGTTGTATATTCTACGGTCCTCCCAGATGTTATTCTACGGTCACGGTCCTATGTTATGCTGCAAAGACGTAGGATTGATGCTCCAACCACGTCAAGAATGCTTCGCACTACTCACAGAGCGCCTGAGCGATGTCCTCTAAGATATAACCGGCACTCTCAATTCCTAGTCGGAACGCGAAGCTCTGACCTTCGAAAACTGTCATATCTTCGAGATCCAGGAAAATACACATCGATAGCGAAACATAGACGGATTGGTAACATAATGAGAAGAACAGACAAGTCGAAGAGAACTGTAGAGTGTACTCCACGAGAATGCAAAGTCTCCTAGGACGGCAACCTACACTTGTTCGTCTTCGTAAACAAAATTAATAAGCTGTACCCGTAGCTGCAGTTATTTTACAGATCACGGTATTGGACTCGCACGTGCTACCATGGTCGAACAAAACCACCACCATGGACGACGATTGCAAATGAAAGAAACGAATGGCAAATGTGCTGGAGTTTGCACATCTCGTGAGGGCGGACCATCCATGTATCCAAGTACCCAAGTAAGTATCTACAAGTTCACAGTAAACTCTTCACAGCATCGCTTTGTAAAAACACCCACTATTATCAACCAGCGTATCTTGAATCATATTTCCTTTGAGGTGTTTTAAGCATTTCTTTTCTTGAAAATCCTTCCATTAAACAAAATTAAGAATATCGTGGAATACGAGTTCCAACTAAAGATTGTGAAAAATGTAAAAAATACGACTATACCTGATGAGAATGCCTATTTACAAAACGTCCCAACTCTTCAGCTGCTATTGCGAACATCACAGGATTACGATCTCGAGTTACCTGTCACATGGTAAGTTCAGAAATGAAAACGACGCGAAAAGAATATACACACTCAAAATACTTATTTAAACGTTGGTTTTGCTAATCAACAAATGACTTGAACAGACACTAGGAAAGTCTTCATTTGCACTTATCGGACGCTACAGCAACCTCATCTGTTAAGTTAGTTTGATTGAGATGAAGAGCACTTTCCCTATCGGTTTCGCCATGCATACTGGTTTACCAGGACACTAACCGATAAAGGTGAGCTCCGCGCTAGAGCTGGATGCACCGACCTCTCACAAAATAAATATAGAACTCATTCGTTGCGGACAACCAAGATCCGTCTTCCAGCGTATCGTAGTCATTCAATAATAAGCTTATGATAAAATGTACCGTTAAACAGGATTATGACCATCGAATGCACAAACGATCGTGGAGGAGTAAAAAGGCAATAGGGGTCTCCTCTAAAGAAACATTTGCCTAATTAAAAGTACAACTCGGATCACGTTTAACTCGCTTCCAACAAACTACGCAATCGTCACGCAGCTTCGTGATTAACTGGTTAGGGATTATTTGCAGTAATGAAATAAAAAGGCAGGTATTCAAAGCGTCAAGAATGATCAATCTTCTAAGAATGCGTCATGCATTCACTGCTAACCATCATAAAGGTGAGTGGATGCATATATTTCCTAACGAGTTAGCTTAGTAGATCCAGCGATTTGTGAAGTGAATGCTTGCATCCTCTCAGACATGTCAAGTGCCAATATTCCGACAATAGAGAGATGAAGGACCTAGTTATTTTAGGTGTGCATGGTCGAACCAATAAAGAAATATTGTATTGCAAATGTCTCCAATCACTGTGACAGAGTAAAATTATCAATTTCCCACCTTCTCATCTCTAACTGAAGCAGCATAGGCGCCTAGAAGCGATGTGTACTGCACATAATGCTGTTCCTCTAATAATGAAGCCTGCTCATTTGAAAGAAGGCGAATGTGTTGCATAATATCTATCTGCAAAAAAGGATGTCCCCAATACGTTCCGCTGTATATCGGCTTTTCTCAACCCTCGCCTTCAAACATTTCAAAATACATTTAAACAACAACGTCTTCTCAATAATGTAGCTATGGATTTAGTATAAACGTGGTATCTCACCGCATCCTCGATTTTTATTGTCATCTGTCTAGCTGTGCTCCTCTTTGGGCTCCATAAAGCGAAACGACACTCCATACTGTAACAGCAACTGTATATTAATACAGTACATGCAAGAAATCCACAAAACCAAACCAACGAGGCAACATAGGAAATTTTGCAACGCATCTAAATACTGCTTTATTTCAACCTACATTCTCAACATTTTATAAATAACCTTCCTTTTTGATGGAACCTAAATGCGATTATTGAAACCACACAGCAGCTTATTTAAATAACAGTAACCATGTAATCGTTACCATGTAACCATGTAATAACAGTAATCGTTTCTACCACCAACGTATGGCCGGTCAAATTAAATCCAACTTAGCCGATTAATAACCACAATGATGATAAGATATCTGCAAAACTCCGGACCGCAGGTGTTGTGGTGGGAATAGAACAGAATATTACCCTTTCTGGGGCCTAACGTATTCACCATTATACAGTGCCTGTCCGTCGTTTCGCTTTCCTCTTAGCCGTGTTTTATGGGTGCTATCAAAGGTGGGCGCGCGTGTGGCGTACCAGGCCCATGGCCCTTCAGCTCCTTGATCGCTTCGGGGTCGGCAAATTGGCACCAGAATTATATAGGATAGCAGAACTGGCTCAATACATCGGTAGGTCACCGTGAGCCATTGTGAAGGCCAGATGTACATTAAATCACCTGCAAACTATGCTTAATGAAGTTGAATGCATAACGCATTCCTCAGGGATTGATCAACGCCGAGAGCTTTATCCTTTATCCTTTTATCAGCGGTCACTCGTCCATGGGACTAATCCGGGAAAGACAAATCGGTATTGAACCCCATTAAGGTGAAGCTGTAGAGAATGTAGTCATTTTTTAGTTACTGTCTATTCTTTTTTACGAAAAAAGATTATGCAGCATGTAAAAGCTGATTACTTATCAATCAATTTCAATCACTTCTGTATTGCTAAAGATCACTTTGCGGTTATAACAAACACAGACTGGAGGCTAAGTTTCAATGTTAAAAGTGTAGCAATACAATGAAAATAGCATACCTGTCAGTTACAGCCGCATTCAGATAAGCACCAATAAGTAATGTTCTAGCGAAACCAACATTGCCCAAAGAATACTGTTCGAAATGAATTAATAAGTCTTCGAAACTAAAAAAGTGTTTGAAAAGTATTAAGAAAGAAAGACTTTACATAAAACTGAAAAAATTGGAGGAAAAGAATTACAATGGCATGAATGCATCCAATCCCGCAATGCGGCTTCCCATTCGTAAACACAGTCTGCCGCTCACAGCAGCCTAAAGGATCAGATATACTGGAAGAGCTTCGTTGAATGATTTGCTTGTAGGTCAGTATGAGAAATTACCTTAAGAATATACTCAGTAAGAATACGAGAGTAGCACGACGCGATTACGTCGTCAGCTAAGATATTCGGACCTTAAATGGCGATATCTAGGAAAACTATCTCCTATACATATGTCTTTGAATCAACTTTTTCGGTAGGCCGTATAGGTCGTTGTGAAAGTGGGACAAATAAAATGTAACCACAATGATGCTGAGATATTTGCAAAACTCCGGACCGTACGTGTTTGAGGTGGGGATCAAAGACACTTTTACCCTTTCCGGGGGTTAACGCGTTCGCAGCCACTCCATACGTTCACAAAGAAAAGTAGTTGTTGCAGCCAAGACTCACCGATAATCAATACTTCTCCTAGTCGAACGTAAATATCGTTTGGATTAGCAAACGAAAACACCGTAGGCCTTTCATCATGCAGCAATACGGTCCACAGTAAAGCAAGACGAACTATTTCAACATCATCTTCACAAATCTCACTAGAGCAGAGTAATACTAATAGACAATTGACTGGATCTGAAGAAAAAAGAAACATGAAAACCACAAATTTAAGGATAACCTACGTATTTCCCAATGCTTCCCTTTTATGAACAGAATCTAGAACTCGACGAACAGGAACCAACATCCAAGAGCCGTCGACCACAGGGTTTAACTCATTAGCAAATTGAAAATATGTCCTCTCTCCACATTTTCTTTAAAAGAATACTCGTAGTTCCGAGCAACAAATGAATACTATTGAATTATGGGCCAACACTTACATTTCTTCTAAGTAAAGCTTCTTGATATCATCTATACGAGAACGGGCCTGTTGGAGAAGTTCGTCTGTGCAACTGAATTACGATAAATTGTTCCGATTTTCGCATACAAAGCAACAATTTACAAAATGCACTCATAATCTAAACACTATGCAAAGGGTTAACGCGTTCTAAAACAGCAGAAGAAAGTGTACATAAGGTATTACGCTAGTCGCAAAACAGAAACAATTTCGCACATAAAAGTCCTGAAAATACTTATTCAAGAGTGCTTCGACATCAACGGCTTACAGCCTCATAGTACATGGAAGATATTCCGCGGTGTCGCGGTGCGATGTACAGCAGGAGAATTCGTCCCTCCAGCATGACCCTCCAAGCTGAGTCCAGTGTTCCCGCACTAGCTCTACGCAATAAACGACGACGGCAATTCAATAGTTTAACAAAGATTACGTATAAATCCAATTCCAATCTTCTGCAGTGAACTTTTTGTCAAAACAAAGATATAAGTTCTTTGCATTCGACTGGTGGTATCATTTAGCACACCTTTTTTGAAATCTGGTGAAATTATCAAAGAATTATTGTAAGGAAATAGAC
This sequence comes from Angiostrongylus cantonensis, assembly GCA_009735665.1. Taxonomy (NCBI): domain Eukaryota; kingdom Metazoa; phylum Nematoda; class Chromadorea; order Rhabditida; family Metastrongylidae; genus Angiostrongylus; species Angiostrongylus cantonensis. The sequence continues at coordinate 73,834 of MQTX01000238.1, read as the reverse complement.
GAACTGCCAATAGATGCATTAAGTAAGCGACAGGCCGAAAGTGCCTAAACCTATTTCATGATAATATTAGACTGTAAGATACCACCACGAGCGCGTGTGGCGCAGTGGTTGGAGGCGCTACTGCGGCGCGCACGGCAAAATGAGCCCATGGCCGACCAAGCTTCCCATCCCTCCGAAGTCGGCAAATTGGTACCAGACTTGTCTGGTAGGATAGCAGCACTGGCTCGATGCTTCGACAGGCCACCGCGAGTCATTGTAAAGACCAGATATGCATTCAATCACCTCCAACGATACTTAATGAAGTCAAATGCATGGCGCATCCCTCAGGGATTGATCAACGCCGAGAGCTTTATCCTCTATCCTTTTTAAGATACCACCAACAATGTGAACTGTGGAAAGACTGTTATATATAAAGCAAGATGCTCCGTAAACAGCTACTCAACCGACATCACTGGAGCGCTATTGCAAATACTTCCTGAGAAAACCTTTGAAAATAAAGCTGCAGGTAAGTATATCTATAAAGTATCAGCCGGATTAAGAAGATAAAGGATAAACCTCTCGGCGTTGATCAATACCTGGAATGATCCATGCATTCGAATTCATTAAGCGTCGTTAGAGGTGTTTGAATGAATATCTAGCCTTGACAATGACTCACGGTGGCTTGGCGATGTGTCGAGCCAGTGCTACTATCCTACCAGACAATTCTGGGGCCAATTTGCCGACTACGGAGGAATGGAAGGCTCTGCGGTACACTGCCATTTTATTAGCGCAATTATGAAGCTTAAATTCCATTGCAGTGGAACAATAAAACTGTATTCTGTTGTGTACACGTACACATCTATTGATTCCATAGAGTTCCAATCATTCTTATAAAGTCTATAAAGTTCTCAAATATGATTCCAAGCCGGAAGATAAAACTAGACTTACCTTCATTATTACGTGAGAGACAAATAGTTAAAATTCAACTGCTATTCATGAAGACAATGTAATAGCAGGTAAAAATCTTACCCGGATGGAGCAGTTTTGCAGTTGTCAAACAACTTCACAGCATTCTTTTGCTGCCGAGAAACAACCATTCGCATACACTTTGTAGCAAAATCAAGTTGAACTGCATCCTAGAAGAAAGAATTATATTTATAAGGATAAAAATTGTTTAAAGAAAACTCATAGATTTAAAGAAAAAAGAAAAGTTCCAAATACGTCTATTCGTACTTAATTCTCAATTCCCACGGAGCAAAATTCAGAGAAGAAAAAAAACTAAGAAGCCACCTATTACAGATGAGAAGGTAATTCCGACGACCCCTTCATTTTGAGTTAAAACGGTACAAAAACTCTATGTAGCAAGTAGCTTATGTGTAAAAACACACTCCAAAATAGCCAGATTCAATTGTAAAACCATATTTTTGAAAAAGGTGTAAGATTTACAGCTGCAATCCGGTTATACTTCTCCTCATCGCTACGGTCACCAAACTCGTCTAGAACCTCAAGGTGATCGACTATATCTTTCAAAACAGTAGTTGAAGGCACCGTAGACGAGACCAGAGATGAAGGTTGATGTGGTTCAAATTTCGACTCACGAGATGCTTTATATTTCGACACTGAAAATGTTCTCTTCACGAAACAATACGTCATTTAAGGTTTCCAATGCGTATAGATAGGAGGGCGCACTTTTTGACTCTAAGAGGAGAGCGTGCCGTAATAAACATAATATAGTCTTTAAGCATTTTACAATACACTGTGTAAAAAAAAGGTAGTGCTGAGAGACCACCTTTGTCAGATGTATATGCGTCAAATGTAATAAACTCAAGTACGAACTAGAACAACACCTTTTGGCTTAGCCTCAGTTGTTTCCTTCTTCATTTGATATCTGTGTTTGAGGAAATCAATCTTATCAGGAGCTAAAATGATAAATAGTTGTCTTACAGAGACAAAACAAAAAAGACCGCAGAAAACATGTAGCAAAGAATGCATACCTAACTTCTCAGCGATCTCCTGTCGGAGTTCATTGATTTTCTCCTCGTCAAGGCTTTCCAAATATCTATATAACAATTTTCTAGATGATTTAGCTGACAACAGGTTGGTATGAAAACTTTTATTCAGCTACCGTTCCAATGCCTTAACCTTCTTCAGGGCCACATTGATCCACAAGGTGGATCATGGACTCGGATCAACAAGGTTCTCACGAAGCAAAAGGAACCGAAACTTAAGCCGAATAAAAGTTTTATACCAACTGGTGTCAGCTCAGCTATCTAGAAAAATTACTTTTGCTACCGAGCTTCAAGGAAAGTAGGTTTTTAAGAACCTAATGCAACTAAATGTGGGATAAAATAACGCTCTTATGAGCATAGTAAACTAGAATGGAAGACAACAATGGCTAGAACAGTATTAACATCTTAATTTGCTATAATTCAAGAGCAAATTTATTACATCGCAAACGTTAATTCGAAGTATAGGTATTTAACCATTCCAATGGGCTCTTATGTATAGCGGGAGAAATGATTCACTCAGTCGCTGCTGTCTCCCAGGCTGGGAAGGAGTCCAGCTATTTCTTCAGCAAGCCCAGCTAAGAGTAAACCAATACCAGGATAAACCACCGTCCTGGTATCATACAAGCCGCACGATGGTAAATCTCCCTCTGATTCACAAGGACGACCACTGCCTGTCATGGTGACCACCTGAGGCAGACTTTGGCCAACACGTCCTCGGGACTCCAGTAATCCACAATGGCTAAACCAGCAAAACTCAGGGAAAAAAAGGAAATTTTGCTGGAGTCCGAAAATGCTGTGAAGATGGGCCATTCAAGTATCCAAGTAAATTGGAACACATTCCATCGCAGAGGTGTATTAATTGCTAAACATAGTTAAGCATTGCTTTGCGATCCAAATTTGCTACGCTCACACAACAGCATAATATGAACTTAATTACGAAACGTGATTGAATGAGATCTAAAATAAAGTTGAAAAGACTCAATAAAAATAATGGCTGCTAAAAGAAAATCACCTATCATTTACAAGTTCGTAGTCATCCTCTTCATTCTGCGCTCCATTGTCTACCAAAACAAAAGCATCCTCTGTAATTTACAAGGTACAAAAACGGATATTAAAAGTAACAAAACAGCAGTGAAACAAACTATTATAAAGAGTGACAATAACTGCCTTATTAGTTTCACAATGTTAGAAGCATTACATATTCCCAACATGGTAAAAGTAACGCAGCATTCACAAAGGCAAACCACAGACCTATCCTTCCATGGAGTCGATCAAATTCGGCAGCAAAGAAGCTCTTTCCTTCAGCAGTACGCTTCACATCTGCATCTTTTCTAAACATCTCATAACGCCGAAGAAAAAATTTAGTACTGGTGGTAAATAAGTACTCTACCTGTAATACGCACTCAAATCTAGTACATCTGGAAACCCGCCTTCCGTTGAGTATTGTAAATTTCCACATTTTTGGTGAGAAAACTCGTCGCTGTGGTCACCCTCCAACCACTCTGAGTTCCGCTCCTAACTCATATGTATTCAATAGAGAATATTATCTATTGAAAGAAAACATCACTTGAGCCCAAAGTCTTCACCTCAACATCAAACAACACCTGATTGGACCATTCCTCTGTTATTTTGTCCAAATCGATAAAGAAGCGACCTGCATTGAATACTATTACAATCAAAACTGGAAAATCTAGAGAGTCAAAACAAAAACGGGAAGGCCAAAGGATGACGTCTTCAGCACGAAACAGTTTCCTTTAAGATAAGGTTGGGCCGCCTCGGAGGCGCCCTATATTACCCATGGGATCGATGCCCGCACCCCAGCCCACCAAGCCTTCCGCTCCTCCGGACTGGCAAATTGGTACCACACTTTAGAGGATAACGGTACTAGCTCGATACATCAGCAAAGCACCGTGGATTACTGTAAAGGTCAGATATGCATCGAATCACCTCCAACGACGCTTGATGAAGTCGAATGCATGGCACATTCCCTCACGCAGAGAACAACGCCGAGAGCTTTGTCCGTTCAGCTTCTATTGTCAAGATACGGAATGACAGTCTAGTCTACCCGAAAATAGATAAAAGAGCGGTTTAGACTAAAAAATCAAGTGAAACCATCGCTTTGCACTCGCTTCGATCGCTTCCATCATTCCTGAGTCGAATCTCTGATAAAATGCAAGTCAACAATGTTCCATGTAACCATCATAAGTAATTCTGGCCTTGGTGGTAAGTACGTGCTACTATCCGATGAATAAAGCCAAAAGCAAAAGTACACCAAGAAGTAAGAAACGCCCGTCTAATGTTGGGTATCATTCGAATGTTCGCGATTATAGCCCTGACTCACCATAACACACAGAAAAGTGAATTTAGATGTCACGTGAATGCAATAAATCGAAAGAGGTTGCAGACTCGGCTGCCGTGAAGGCACATTTCAAAAAGGATAACATGTACACATATTCTGCAATATAGAATGCTCAAGTAGAGATGAGGTTGTAACTTGACTAGTCTTCTATGCTTCCGTAGCAAGAGATATCAAGCAAGGAAATTTGAGAATATGTAACACTGAACTCACTATGCCAATCGAATTCCTTGTCAGTTCCAAATCGTTCGTTTGGAATCTCAGCATGACTTCTGGTACTGCACAAGGTGGGAAATATAAGAAAAACTGGGTAACATAGTAAGTCAGATCTCTTCTCTAAATTGCTGGTAAACTTGGAAAGTACCGCCCTAAAACTGTGAGCTAGTGGTCAAAACGCTACAGAACCGGGGATGATAGGCTCGGTGAGACCGGGCGGTATCGAACCAACACCGTCCTCGTGATGAACGGCACACTTACGACTGCGCTACCCTCTTTCATTTATTTAAAAGAAGCCTTCATGGCTCTAGTGATGCAATAGTAGTCTCTACAAGAAATACACTTGTATAGTTACCAAGGCTTTCCGATTTACGTGCACAAACTTTGATTAATAAGCGTTCATTTCAATGAGTACAAAGGAAACGACTTGAAGCCTCACGCAGGCATTAGAACAACGAAAACTGAGCACATAGATAATCGAGAACATTCGTCCGATACGATTCCCACTACATCAACGGTTCAACTTTTGCACTCAAGTCTTCCTTGCTTTGAAGTAATGTCCTCGTGAACTGACTTTTATTTGACCTTGGTGTACAAATCACCAATGTCTTTTTTCACTGACAATCTAAAATGAATTTGTTATAAAGATATAAAAATTTTATTAGGCTGCACAATCCATCCTGCAGCACTCTGAGCATATGTGTTCGCTTACGATGTGGGCCATCGTAGTTGAGTGGCTTCAGCAGAATAAAACTTACAACGACGTCGTGTTAGGTTACCAATGAAATATTGTATTACATCGAGTTCTCGAAATGACCACGATACTTCATACACGAGGTAGAAAAAGAACGGAGCACTTGGAAGCTATCGGTGCATATCAAATAGGGGCAAGAATATCTCAAAGCGAAAAAGATACCGAAGAACCAGAGCACAGCCACACGACTTGTACTACCGAAAAGAGTTAAATCTTGGTCTACCACATCAGAACAATCACGAACTATAGCTACAGTGGAAAAGATGAGTCATAAATCGTACCCATGGTTAGGAGGTATTAATTTATACTTGGCGTCTCAACTACTACTACAAAAATATTTTACACTAACTTATCCCATCCCGCTAAAAGCCACTAAGAAATGTTTTTCTCCGTGCAAGATAAAAATCAACTAAATGTCCACTACTGAGGTACGAATGGGCCTGCTATTCTGTGGACGTGGGCAAGCGAGATGGCAGGCGCTTGCGAGATTCATTTAACAAAAACATTTTTATTGTAGAAAAAATCGCATTTTAACCTCCATCTGTAAAACGTCTCGATGGTGTTACTCGTACAGCTTGTAATTCAGCGCTAGTTTTCTCAGGTATCGACGATGTCCTCGACTTCTTCATTCGATGGATTTGAACGGCAGACTTGAAAGAGATCTATCTAAGGAATGAAGATCTCAAAACCAGGACCACTGGTGGCATGAATTCGAATTCAACAAATACAATGCTTTTAGTTATATCCCACTAATGAAACTGATCATCTGAAAGATAAAAGTAATCCATACTTCCCGGGAAACAATATTTTATATTTCCCGCCTCCATAAATCTTCTTTACTATTCATAAATAAATGTAGCAAGCATCCATTAAAAAAAAATAACATTGAAAATGAGAAAGCCACTGCTTTAGGCCTGCTATTCTGTGGACGTGGGCAAGCGAGATGGCAGGCGCTTGCGAGATTCATTTAACAAAAACATTTTTATTGTAGAAAAAATCGCATTTTAACCTCCATCTGTAAAACGTCTCGATGGTGTTACTCGTACAGCTTGTAATTCAGCGCTAGTTTTCTCAGGTATCGACGATGTCCTCGACTTCTTCATTCGATGGATTTGAACGGCAGACTTGAAAGAGATCTATCTAAGGAATGAAGATCTCAAAACCAGGACCACTGGTGGCATGAATTCGAATTCAACAAATACAATGCTTTTAGTTATATCCCACTAATGAAACTGATCATCTGAAAGATAAAAGTAATCCATACTTCCCGGGAAACAATATTTTATATTTCCCGCCTCCATAAATCTTCTTTACTATTCATAAATAAATGTAGCAAGCATCCATTAAAAAAAAATAACATTAAAAATGAGAAAGCCACTGCTTTGAATCACAAGACCTTCACAACTATGATCACATCTCTTTTGTGCAACATATGTGATAAAAGGATGACTAACCCGATTATGACGCGACCTGCCTGCTTCCCACTCGGACTGCATAGCAAGGATATCATCTTCCGTTTCCCTGGGAGTTGGTCGCTTTAGAAAAAAGCCTCCACCTTCCATTGAAGACAATTACAGTCCGAAATCTATAGCGATTCTGGAACTAAGGGTCCGATGCAACCAGTTACATAGGTGCAGTGGTAAATTACATACTACCGAAAATAAGGAGAAGGAATTTCCTTCACATAAATAAAACAAAAGATGTAGATAGAAAGTTGGTTCAACCATGTAGGTTGTTGTAGGTCAAGTATTTAGGTGGAAACTATTTTTTCGCTTTGTTGGAGTGATTCTAGAATAGCTTAACAATAAACATATCATACATATAACAATACCATATCATAAAACAATGTAACAATAAACAGATGATAGAACAGTGTAAAATAACAAAGCCGGAACTCTGTACAAACCGACATAAACAACATATATACGTATCAATTTTTCTATAATAAATTATCGATACGAATCCAATTTACGCTTAATGGACGTCACGGGAAGGTTATCAAGACCGATACCAACACTGAAAACATAGAAATTACTTGAACTAGTAAAATTACGACAGGAGTTAAAGCTTCACCTTTCCTATTCCTTTCTAGAAACTGGAACTGATAAATGATTGTTTACACAAACCGTGGTGGATGCTAAGTGCAACCTAAAATGGAAGAATATACAACGGCTGACAGAGGGGTGAAACGAAAGACCCACATGGTGTGGTGGTAAACGCGTTAGCCCCCGGAAAGGGTAATAGCTTGTTCGATCCCCACCGCAGGCACCTGTTCCGGAGATAAGCAAATATTTAAGATTCATTGTGGTTACAGGACGCAGCGTTGCTATTCTTATCAATAGCAAACAGTTAGAACCCTCGCATGATTACTTGTGGCAAGTAGTATTACTTACTTGGGTGATTCAATTTCACGAATCTTCAGAAGAGCTTTCTGTTTCGCCAAGCGACCTTCCACTGAACGACACGCAGACGGTGTTGGACTTTTAAAAGCACACCGAAGACCAAATGCACGTAAACGTGCGCTAAAGCGCTAACAAAATATAAAAGGAATGAGCATAGAAATATCGTAAAAACGAATGGAACAGCAGAAAAGAATCGGAAAACCAAGTACTAATAGGTTTAGCAAGAAACTGCTAGCCTATACCTTCTTTCTATCTTCCTTCGATGTAATCTTGGTGTTTCGGCATGCTCTGGTGTCTGAAGGATGTTGCTCTCACTGTCGAATTTATATCCTTCCAGCTCAGGTTTTCCATTGGTTGTGGAATAAACATTCTGCAAGAAAGTGGAGTATTCGGGAAGGACGACAAACATACGTCCTTACACGCTTTCTTTTCCTTGATATGTGGCTTATAAGGGCTTTGTTTTTAACAATTGGATGTATAAAATAGTGCTCCCAATTTCACGGCCTCGTCAGGTTTACCTCAACTGCAACACTATGAACATCAAATAGTGGCTGACCATCATACCTTTTGGGATATCCGAACTCCCAGAAGTCGCATATATCATGGAAATAGTCCAGAGCAAATTTTTTTAGCAAAAAGAGTTCCATTTTCACAGTAGAAAGATATAAAAAGGCACATTTCTCGCTATGTAGTCATTAACACAGTTTGCTTGAGAAGACTTAATAGACTTCTGGACAAAATCTCATGGGCTGAATCTCCAGATCCACTACACCTATAATTTCTATACGTTTCCTTCAATTAATTCTCATTTAAAAGGCAAAATGACGACGAAACGACCTTTTCATGTGAAATCTGTGGAATGACGACGCGCACTGTTGTACTCTTTGGCGACGAAGAGTAAGACTCATTTAAAGGATGAAGAACACGACGAGCTCGGACAGATTGTTCGGCATGGGATAGTTTCTAAACTATGCAAACCCTGAGCGGTATCACCAGTTCAAAACAATTACAAAGACAATAATTAAATAATACTAGTGCGGTTATCCTGAATAAAACAACTCTAGAGAAAACAGTATCCATTGACTTTCTATACCAATCTCGTGCTAGCTCAGTAATCTAGGAGAATATTGATCAGTCTCCCATGAGTTGAGACAATAGAACAATTCTCAACGTATACGATTAACTTCGTCAAAAAGATGTCATTTTAAATACTTATCTTGGGTAAAAAAAAAATAAACAGGACCTCCCTCCGGTTGGTTCACCGCCTCAAAGTGGGTGGAAAGTGTTCCTTTCCTTGGTGACGGATTGCGATCTACATGGGGGAGATTCATCCCCCAGTAGGATCTTCCAAGCTGTGAAGGAGTGCGACGTCTTCAGCAGAAAGCCCAGCTAAGAGTAAACCGATGCAAAGATCCACCACCGCTTTGGTATGGTATCAAACTAATCGTATGGTGTTTATGGTGTTATATCTCCCTCAAATCCACATGGGCGGTGACTGCCTATGGTGGTGACGACCTGGGGCAGACATTGGCTAGGCTGACCTCGGGACTCCAGGGAACCACAGTGGCTGAAGCACCAAAACTCCAAAAAAGTGGAAAACATGATAGGGCCCGTAGAACCAGTTTACGACCAGTGAAGGCGGCCATCTAAGTATCACGTGCAAAAACTAGATCCATAGAGTTGGTGAACTTTTAAATACCTCGCCATACTCGTGCACTATTCGCTTTTTAGACCAACAAAACACACTGCCTTTACGGTGGCTTACAGGAACACCAGATCACAATACTTATTCGACATTAATATATTCGCTACCAAATAAGAACATCCCTAACGGATAGTTGTATGCTTTGATATGCTCACCTTTTTGATATTCGACATCACTTGAGCAGTTGACCTCCTCAGACTCTTGTAGGCAATGTTTTTACGATAACGAAGACTTCTACTATATCCACTGTCCATTGCCTTTCAAAGGAAACTAGACATCCAGTGCGCCAAAAGTACGACTACTGAGGCTAAACCTAATAACCCTATAATGTAAGTAATTAAGGTTGGTCAGCGAGTAAGATTGTTGGTTAATAAGGCTTAAAAACAAAACGTCCACAAAAACAGACCTGGTCGTCCACCACAGAAGCAAGTGGAATTCCGATTTGCCTCCGTAGTAAATGGCGCATAGTTCTTCAATAGAGCGCCTTGATCAGTCGGGCATGGATAGCAGATTCATTCAACGGGATAAATTCGATGTCATTATTTTTATGTTCTAGTGAATATTCAGCATCTTATGAGCACTTGGTAACCTGATCCACTCTTTCCGCTATATTTGGCGTAATCCACACCTTCCAAACCGTGATACACCTCACCGACTGTCAGTCTCTGTCGTTCGAAGTCGAAGGCATCAATTAGGGAATGTGCAGAATTTTTCAACCGATCCGTAATGGTTCTAGTGTCGGACAGGGTGCCAACCGACGAGATCTGGTCCTTCAGTCTGCTAACTGCCGCATTACAGTGGACATTGTATGAACAAAGGGCATAGATATGAGACGCAGTTGCTCCTCACCACTTAAGATGTTGCTAACACCGTCAAAGTTTCAGAGGAAATCGAAAGTGTCAGCGAATAACGTTGCCTTTCTCGAACTCGATTTCAGTTCAATAAGCTACAGTTCTTGTTTAATACATTTACTGATGACTACACGAAGCGAATAACGCAACGGTAGCGATACGGATCATCACCAGCATGGTGCTGCTTCGGTGCCGTACCACGCTCACCATGCCACTCATCTTTCCAAGGTTGGGAAAAATGGTACTGTACTTGTCCGCGAAAAAATCACTTTCTGCAATCCAATAGCGGACGCTCCAGCCCGACTATTTCATGATTACAGCGAGAATCGACTCGACCACCATTGTACGACATTCATAATGAAGACGAAATCCTAAAGCAGCAGCTAAAACAAGATGCGAATTGTTCGAAGACCATTGTGAACGGTGAATACGAAGAACACGAATCAAGTGCAAGAAGTGCTAGGATCCGCACAGCAGATGCGATGACGGATCATGTAAAATAAAAATAAATAATAAATAAATGCCAGATAACAGTAAGGACTCGTGTGGCGCAGTGGTCGGAGACGTCCTGCAGCACGCACATGGAATCGATCCACGCGACCATGGCCCACCAAGCCATCCATCCCTCCGGGATTGGCAGATTGGTACCAAACTTGTCTGGGAGGATAGCAGCACTGGCTTGAAGCATCGGTAGGCCATTGCGAGTCATTGTAAAGGCCAGTATTCAATCACCTCCAAACGATGCTTGATGGAGCGGAATGCATGGTGTATCCCTCAGGGACTGATCAACGACGACAACTCTATACTTTTTATCCCTTTTATCTTGCACAGTGCACAGAGACATTCAAGACATCGTGGTCGCTACTGGCTGTTGAAAAGAATCTCATACGAATTTCCTATTCTTTTGTATTCTGAACGTGTCCATTTTGCCTTGAACAGCTCCTTCCGTTCGACATCGGTAATGATCCAGCGATTATCCTTTTTCTTTTGTCTTTTATCCTGGTAATAGTAAGATTTCTTGTGCAACGTACGATTGAAATAAACAAGTTTCAAAGTAGGTATTTCAACATATTAATGACGATATGATACCCGTATAACTTACAAGTGGTCGAAGATACGTTTATCCGTGGAATTCAACCCATTCACGACCTCATGAATCATATGTGCTTCACAGAATGCGTGTGGTAATGGCAGCTATCAACGTTAAACCTAAATCTCAGAGCTCATTAATAACGAAATGACCAGAATAGGTCCAAGAGAATCTAAAAGGGCTTGCCAACTAGATATATTTTCTTATCTTTACGAGATGCATTCATATATTTTCGCTCTATTCCGTGAAGGGAAATTGGATAGCGCAGTGGTTAGTGATGCAATTCATCAGAAAGCGAAGTTCTGGCCCAGAGGGTTTAAGCCGCCCAGGGACCGCCATCCCACCTATCTCTGCTTTGTCATACACTTGCTATTAGACTTGTATGAGTAGTGTTCACTCCCTCTAATCATGTGAGAATGCCCGAGCACGGTAATTCTAAGACTGCGAAGAGGATCCATAGTTTAACAACAATCACAAAGGAGACGAAATACTTGACAGATCATGGAAACGAGGGATTGAAACGAGTGGAACTGCAGATACAGATAGTAAGTGATTTCGGGTCATGTAAAAAAATATAGTAGTATGGTTTGTGTATGAAGTGACCGGCCAAGTAAATTATCGCCTCATACCGATAAACCGTAAACCGTCTTTCCTGGACCAACAATTTGATACCTGAACTGTTTGGAAGGATAAAATCATCAACTTTATATATTGTTAGAACACAGCAAATAAGACATTGTGGAAGCCAAATATACATAGAATCACTTTTACCATGGAGTAGAATGCATGACGTACTCTTTGGGATTGACCAAGACAGAACCCCTAATCCTTTACATCCGCCTTTACATCTACTTCAGGTGACACAGCTTAACCCGTCCATTACTAGAGTAGTGTGCCCAAAGTGGCTCGAGGAGGTTTGAAATCGAAGAAAAACAAGCATCTCTCTGTGTTTTCACACCAGATTATTTTACAAGAAGGAAAAGCTCATCGAATCCACTTTAACTTAAAAAAAAACCATGTTTACCTCAGGTAAGCCCAGGAATCCATGTGTGAGCATCACTAGTGTTCATCGAATAGCCCAGAGTGAACAACTTGCCGGTATTCCTTAGCTAAAGTAATTAAAATAAAACAAATACCTTTGTCAGAGTTCTTCCACAACTTGTGCTATCACCTCTCCTAAAATATTATATCAAAAACCCTCATATCAAAAGTATGGTGGTCTCCATCTCTCAACTGAGCACCATTGCAAAACTCTTGCACACGTTAAAAAGAAATGAAGAATTCACTAGTGTTTGCTCAGTTCACTGGATTTCAAAACGATTAGAGGGTGTTAATGGACACGATGGCAGCGTGTATTTATTTATACTCAGCGTTCAATAACAAAATCGCCACCCTTCAGTTTAGGAGCATCAGTTGAGCAGTTGCTGATGACCTTCTCATAATCACCCATATCACCTGTAGTCCCTTTGATGGTCGAGTGACTCGAGAGGGCGCCAGTAAATCCTCCATTTTTCCCTGTGCAAGAGTACCCCAGTGGCTTCTGCTCACTTTAGGGATTCGTCGAGCATCATATCCTTTTTCTAGGCTTTTCGTGAAGAGCTCTGACCATTGGGTCGGTGGTCTTCCTGCAGTTCGTTTGACATCCCGAGGAACACAGTCACTAACACCCTTGTCCACCGGTTATCATTCATACGCATTACGTGTCCGGCCCACCACATCTTCGACTGTAGGCGTATAGAACGGCATCTTTGATTTTCGATCGTTGACGTAGGTCGGAGCTTCGGATCCCATCCCTCACTTGTGTGAAACGGGATACTCCTAGCATCGTCCTTTCGACTGCGCGTTCGATAACGCTGAGTGATCTTTCATCCTGCTTACGTAGCGACCAAGTTTCTGACGCATACGTTAGGGCAGGAAGAACCGTTGAGTCGAAAGGTGGGCACGGAGTCGAGTGTTCTTTGTTCTCTTCATTACATCCCCGATGCTCTTGAAAGCTCCCCAAGCCCCTCGTTTCCTTCTGCTCAGCTCTGGAGCTAAGTCGCTCATCACATTGATTTCCCGACCTAGATAGACATAACTGGAGCATTTGGAGATATTCGTTCCGTTGAGCGTGAATGGGGCAAACGAAACCAATCCGTTCTTCATGAACATCGTCTTCTTCAGATTTAGTCGAAGACCAATCTTTCCACACGCTTTATCAAAGTCCACAAGCATATGATCCGCTTGGCTAATGTGTGCAGTTATAAGAACGATATCATCAGCAAAGCGAAGGTGATGTATCTGCTGACCATCGATTTTCACTCCCATATTATCCCATTCCAATGTTCGCATGACGTTCTGGAGGGTGGCTGTAAATAGTTTTGGCGAGATGGTATCGCCTTGCGTAACTCCTCTTTTGACGTCAACGTTAATATCGTTGTAGAATGGTGAAATCTTGGTTGAGAAATTTTGTACAGCTCACAAAGTATTTTTATGTACTGAGTAGGGACTCCTTGACTACCAAGGGCTTCCATGACTGACTTCTATCTCAATTGAATAAAAAGCCTTCCCTAAGCCGATGAAAGTGAGACAGAGCCGCCTTTTGTACTCTCGCGATACTTCAATGAGCCTTGTCAACGTTTGAATGTAGTCCATCGTACTAAATCCTTTTCGAAACCCTGCTTGCTCACATGGCTGTCCTCTGTCCAGTGTTCTGCTTTTGATCCTGTTTAGGATGACTCGAGTGAAAAGTTTGTAGACGACAGACAGCAAGCAGATTGGACGATAGTTGCCTATACCGTGTAGGTCGCCCTTCTTGAACAACAACACGGTCTTGCTGGCCTTCCATTGAGTTGGGACCCTGCATTCAGACAGGTAACGTGTGAAGAGACGAGCCAGGGTGTTTACGAGGATTGGTGGAAGGTTCTCCAGAGGTTATAATGTTATCCTCTCTGGGCCTGGTGCTGTTCGATTTTTCACCGACGAAATGACATGTCGGATTTCGGAAGGGAGAACCAGTGGTACAACATATCCATCCTCTTTTATTTCATAAGACGGGAGATGAATGTGGCTATCGAAGAGATCTGAGTAGTAATCGTGGATGATTTTCTCCATTGCCTTTCTGGGCGCTGTTATTGTTCCGTCTGGGCGTCGGAGTGCAATCATCTTGGTCTTGTAATTGGCGAAGCTTCGGCGGGCTTTGCGAATGCTTTTCCAAGCCACTGCAGCTTCGACCATTACTGCTGCTCTTCTCTCTTTAAGATCTCCTTTTATCGCCTGTCTGCATTGTTTCGCAAGCTCGGACGTTAGTTCGCGGTTGCCTGGAGCTCATGCGAGTCCACGCTGGCGTATTAGCTCAAGAGTTTCTGGAAACAGATGTTTCTCGGTGAGTTTCGAACTCTCAGCTTTCATACCGCTAACGTGAAGATGTCCAATGAGCCGATCGTATTCCTCGTCGATGTTGTCGACAACGGCATCTTCGCAACAACCGACTAGTGAGTTGAATAAGAACCAGTTTGTGGTGGCTCTGGGACTTCGCTTTTTAAATTTATCGGCTTTTTCTCCAGACCCTGCATTCAGACAGGTAACGTGTGAAGAGACGAGCCAGGGTGTTTACGAGGATTGGTGGAAGGTTCTCCAGAGGTTATAATGTTATCCTCGAACAATTCTTCTCCAGTGTCATAGACGGCGTTGAATGGGTGGGGTTGTCTCGTCTCAGCCAGGCCGATGAAGTCGTAGCTTATCATTTTTGCTTTCATGAGCATGTTTTCTCTCGAGGACTCGGATGCAAGTGTACGTGCGTTGTAGGTACAGATCGTCACCATAGTTCTTGATCTAGGCAGCTTCCATAATCCCTGAGTTCTTAGCAGCCTTCGTACTCGTCTTACCTAACGCTACGAAATTGGGGGCTCTTTCGGGGTCAGGGGAATGAGGCCCGTTTTTTTTACTGTGTTTAGCACTTCTGATGCCCACGTATAGCTTGCTGGGCTCTGAACGTGGGGGCTGGTTATACTCAGGGGTGGCTTGCCAGGCTCTCCCAGAGTGGACATAGAGCTTATTTGTTGGAGGCGACTTCTAACCGCCTCCCATGTACTTCCCTGTCACTTGATTGCAGGCTTTTGGCCGAATTGACTCGTAGAATACAATCCGCATAAATCGAGAACGCACTCACACACGCATGCATGAATACGCCTAGCAAATGCAAAAACTATGTGCCTAATCGGCGCAGCAGATACAGGGAGTCCATCTCCTGGATTCACCTGCGTCCCAGGAAAGTAGAGGTCGGTTTTGGTCTTCGATTAACCTCTTATCCGCCAGCTCGGGACGGGCCACGTAGTCTCTCGATTAACCGGCTATCGGGATCCCTCATATGAGGGATATCCGTGGACCTTCTCCTAATACAACCTAAAATATTTTCTTGTAGAAATCTGGTCTGGGCCTACTTAAAATATCTAAAGAATGCGGCAGAGCTTCAAAAGTGTGACAGCAATGTGTGAGAAGTACATATAGTCTGAAACTAATATTTTACAGTATTCAGCAGTTGATATCCTTCTTAAAGGCATGTCTGAACAGTTCAGTCTTTAGATGGCTCTGAAAATAGCATGCACAAAGGAAAGGGTTGGCAATGGGGCAGCCAGCTACACCAAGCCTTAAAATTGTATTTATGTTTACGGCGGAAGAAGCGGTAATCGATCCGCGCCTAATGCTTTACTGTAGATATCTAGACTATTGCTTTGTTATTTACTCCACATAAGAGTTAATGGACAAATATTTTGAGTTACTGAATGAACAGCTAGAGTTAAGTTTATCGAAAAAAAACGGGAACAAAACTGGTTTCCATTCCTTGACACTCAAATCAACCTATCCAAAAACACCAGCATCACGAAGTGGTGAGGAAATGCAAGTAGCAAAAACATACCAGTTCGTTGCCACTCCTCCACTCCTCGCGCAGAAAAATGGCGGTTGCAAGAAACATGTTCCGAACAGGCATCAGCGTGTGTACAGGAAAGAAGCTGAAGGAAGAATGTCGAAAATTGGCTCGTCAGATAGCCGTTTCCAATCGTTTTGAAACTTTAGTTTCTTGGAAGTTCTGTACAGCGGAATCCAAGCGCTCAAACGAAATTCCTAGTAACAATAAAGTCCTGCTCATTCTGTACTTTATTTCTAACGAAATAAGTGCACCTATGAAATGTTCCCTAAGAAGGACCGGTCTGAAGAATTCGGTAGCAATGATTGAAATACCACAGAGCACTCTAAGAGGTTGTTCGCTACCGCCTGTATGAGCGTCTACGTACAACACAAATTTGCGTAGTATGACGAAACCGTAGCGGGAGTGATTGCATGAGTGTGGGTGATGTTCATTTGATTTCTTGTGAAGCGTGCGGGGATGAATACATTGAGAAATGGACAGACCACTCCGCGCCCGTATAAAAGGACACCTAGTCGGTGAACTTAAAGTTAAACCAGAGACTCCACTAGGCGCATAAGACACAGAGGCATAACGCACGGGAATCGAAAACATCAGCGCGAAAACTCTGGAAGCATTTTGGCTAAATTCCAAGGATTCGAAGAACCGCAGAGAGACACGCCTCGTAACCACGTATGATCCTACCCCCCAGTGTCTAAGACTAATATTTTAATACTAGGAAGGTGCATTACACTTCTGTGTAAATTCTTTGAGGTTCCTCTCCACATGACATGCTCAGTGGAAGACTTACAAAAAAGGTGAGTATGTCATGAAGCTATTTTGCTTCCAGTGCAATTGAAATATCGGCTCAATAATTTATCTTTTAGTTATGGAGGTATTTGCCTAGGTAGACTGTAGCCAACTTGAGATTTCGAGGCTCTGAAGAAGGAGAAATCAATCAAAAACGTCAGCTGTTCGTAAATAGAAAATGGAGTAACGACCTCGCGTTTTTTCGTCAATAATGTAGTGGATTCCGCATGGTGTGGTGATGAACGCGTTACTCCCCGGAAAGGACAATAGCGCGTTCGTTCCCCACGGCAGACACCTGCGATCCGGAATCTTGCAAATATCTCAGCATCGTTGTGGCTATATTTCGCATTATACCCTGCCATTAAAAATAGTAGGTGCTAAATAAAACGGTTAAGAATGTAGTGGATTATTTAAATAATAGCTTTCCTAAAAATGTTCGCTTTTTGGTCTGTGATCATGGACTTCCATTGTCATTCGATAGCAGACATCTTTCGTTCTCTACAATTCTCGCTACTACTCGATGCTACATATAGGTGGATTCCAAAACAACTGAAAAACAAATTCAATGGCATATCATGGTGATGTGCTATTGTTAACAGGGTGAGATGTGAAAGCCTTTAACAGAATCTCATGCCACTGAATACTTCAGCAGGATGAGGCAAGAGTTTTGTACACTATCGTTGCTTAATTTATCGTTGATGAATTTTGTCGGCTACATTAATGATATCCTTGATCGTTTGCTGGCTTGTTCCATGGGCTGTAACTACTATCGCAAGATGGAGCTTCTGATAGTTTATGACAAGATTTCTTGCTCAGATGATTAGCAGAGTAGCGACAGATATTGTTCACCTGCTTAGGCTATGATTTCATGGGAATGGATTATCTCTTTCCCAGCTTGATTGGCACTGCTCACGAATAAGCTGTTTCATCGTGTACCACAGCTTCATGCCTAAAAACACGTTCTTGTCACTGTGGAGAGCCCAATTATTCTATCACTTCTATTTATTTGTCAAAAATTGCATGTAGAAGGTTTACAGTGGAAACGAACAAGTTCAGATGTGGTAGTAGCTCTAAAAGGTCGTTTAAAAGCTTATGAAATGTGAAACAGCTTAAAACTAGACGTTCACTACTATTTGCTTTAAATGTTCCTTCGGTCCTCACTGCTTTAACGTTTATTAATTTGGCTAATTTGGCGATCGGTAGATGGCACCTGTAAAGTATCCATCTATGCTTGTTGCCCATAAGAACTACACTATGGACTTCACTCGCTTGAGAGATTAGAGTTTTTTTGCATGACCTTTCTCTGATTTTTATAATTTATCCTAGTAGCTATCGAGAATCTTGCGCCCATACAATGTAGATATCAGAACATTCAATGTAGAGTATCAACCGAAACGATGGGCAGGATACATTGACTTTCAAGTAGTTAGAACCACGAATTTGTCCACAAATTTGGTGCCATGTATAGCGGAGCTGTAGGACAATCAAATTCAACGGCCCAATTATTCTATCACTTCTATTTATTTGTCAAAAATTGCATGTAGAAGGTTTACAGTGGAAACGAACAAGTTCAGATGTGGTAGTAGCTCTAAAAGGTCGTTTAAAAGCTTATGAAATGTGAAACAGCTTAAAACTAGACGTTCACTACTATTTGCTTTAAATGTTCCTTCGGTCCTCACTGCTTTAACGTTTATTAATTTGGCTAATTTGGCGATCGGTAGATGGCACCTGTAAAGTATCCATCTATGCTTGTTGCCCATAAGAACTACACTATGGACTTCACTCGCTTGAGAGATTAGAGTTTTTTTGCATGACCTAACATTCTGTGCTGGCTTTGAGGTGCCAAAGTGATAGGCACGACAACTCCGCCGGCTCGCCCTGTAGCTTAGGATACGTGTTAACTGAGCTTTCAAAAGTCGAAAAAAAATAGAAGTCGAGATATTTGTGAAGAATTTTCAAACCGGCTGTCATCTAACTTCGATAGTAAAATAATCACTATGTACTTAAAATATTGATTATTAATTAATTATTAAATTTTCAGCGTAGTGTATAAAAGGGCATCACGGAATGAGTGTGCCTCATTCGAGGAGATGGACCGCTGAGGAAGGCCTAACTCGACACGAAGGCGAAGCCGCCACATCGAGACGAATAGCAAGCATGGACCATCGACTCGGATCATCGGCTCTGATGAAGACGAAGACGTCGAAACGTTAGCCGAAAATAAATATAGTTATTAACCTCGTGTAAGCTCATCAAAGAAAGAATACATATTAAATTATTGAGTTTACATGAGCTTGGTAAAAAAATTTATTTCGGCTAGCGTTTCGACGTCTTCATTTTCATCGGAGCTTATGATCCGAGCGATGAGCCTCTCTTTTCGAAAAAGTAAGTCGTTTCGAATCGCAGAATGAAATCCATTAAAATCTACAGCCTATAGCGAGACGGTGGACAAACAAAACATAACCAGGCGAAATTATGTCGCTATAAACTATAGTGTAACATTTCGTACGCTTTTAGAAGCCCCAAATATTAAAATATTAAAGAAACATAGGAACATTCAGTCATATTAGCACTGGTATGAAATGACGGCCTCGTCATCTACTATTGGTTTTCAGTGCTCTTACCTTGGCTGCTCATTTCACTTGGAACCAACTTTTACGTCGCGGATTTCGACTTGTCGCCACCACGTCTGTGTGACATTCCCACTTGATTCCAGACAGTTGCTACTTAGAGGAATTTCATGAATAGTCGATAAACCTTCTTAAGATAAAGAAATCTTTAGCTCGAATGATTCTTTTGTATTAACTTCCATCCAGATAGCATCGTTTGTATGCACTGGTTTGATCCTTTTTCTGGAAACGTTTCATGATCGTCAGGCATTTCCAAACACTTTAAAAGAACATATTTTCTTTTTAACCTGTTTTTTCAAAGCTGATTTACTTACTCAAATATTGTGCCAGTTTTTTTCTTAAAATGCACTTCATTCAAATTTAGACAGTTAGCGATCTCTAGGAATTGGAGTGCGATTTGCCACAAGTGACCAGATTTCTTCTAGTTATTCATGACATTAGCCCATTGCCAGACGGACATGTCGGTGGAAGTGTTGCCCTCATTCTCAGACTGGGCGACACCGTTGGTAGGCTCAAGCCTCAGGAGTAAATCGAAAGTTGACACGCGGAAACCACCGCACCTTTGATGTATAGGTAAATCATTGTATTTATTTCATCCACGTTTCAAAAATAGAAATCTCAAGACCGACTTTTACTAATCTCGGCATGTTTTAGTAAGTCATTGTTTCCTTCTTGAGCAGACGTTAGGTTGTCAGCAACAAGAATGATTCACTACTGGCTGACATATTCGGGGTTTCACCTTTTTTATAGCTTGGAAAGGTAAATTTGGCATGCAATCTACTCACGACGTTTAACTTTTATTTACTTTATTATCTTATTATTTATATTTTTATTATTTTTATTATTATTTTTATTTTTCTCGGATTATTATTTTTCTCGGATAAGTAATACGTGAATTCCAACCATAATGATGAGAAGATCTTTCGAAAACTTGCATCCCATACCAGAATCGAACTCGCCATTACGCTTACCGAGGACTCACGTAAGAGTCCTTCTTCTGTTTCTCCCGAGCAAAATTTATGCACTCTTGCTGCTCGTTCAATAACTCAAGAGATTTGCCCATCTTCTCTTGTATGGAGGAGGATAAAAGGATAAAGCTCTCGGAGTTGATCAATCCCTGAGGGATGCGCCATGCATTCGACTTCATTAAGCATCGTTGGAGGTGATTGAATGCATATCTGGCCTTTACAATGACTCGCGGTGGCCGGCCGATGTATCGAGCCAGTGCTGCTATCCTCCCAGACAAGTCTGGTACCAATTTGCCGACCCCGGAGGGATGGAAGGCTTGGTGGGCCATGGGCGCATTTTCACGTGCGCGCCGCAGTGGCGCCTCCAACCACTGCGCCACACGCGCCCTGTATGGAGGAGATGGCGAAACAATCAGGTATATATGTACAGTAGAGTAATGGACAGAGATCGATTAGTGGAGCTCCCGCTGTAGACATAACTTCTTGGCAAAGCTCGGAGCCAATCGCTGTCTTGTTGCCAATCCTCTGATTTGTGGGTGATAATGCCCAGACTATTTGAAGGCTGAGCAGTTTAGACATTCCTTTGAGAGGGCCTTGAACAGCTAAATTGAGAATCTATACATGTTTATTGCCCCTTTGTGTTGCATAAAGATTTTGAGGATGGCTTCCATAGCGGAGTCATTCGAGACGTTTATTTAAAGGAACGTAATGTCGAAGCACTTCATCACGTATGCAATGTTAGGACGTGGTGATACAGACGATCCAGAAACATTTGGGTGTTCATTAGATGGGGTTGATTTGCTCGTTGGGTTGCAAATAGGTATAATACTTCTAATGGCAGAGGCTCCTGGCATAGGTATGGACGAGAAACAAAGCTCCCATATGACAGTTCCAGCGAAAACAAGGACCTGTTTAGCCTGTAGATTGTTTCCATCGAAGTAGGCGCAGCTGTGAAATATTGTTAAAAGAGCGCCGGTTGAGAGAAATCGGCAATAGTGATTGAAACACCACCACACACTCTTTGAGAAACTCCAGCCAAACGATCCACTTGTCACGTACATGGCACAAGGCCATAAATAAGATTTCGAAGTAAAAGTCACTATTGTCACGCTAGAATCTTAAACATCAGTGCGTAAAATTCTTGAATTGTTTCGGATAAATTCCTGAAAACCAAAAATGAACCGCAAGAGGCGAGTCTTGTGATCATGTGTGACTTCGCACAATAACTTGGGCTGATTTTCTGACCTAAGCCAGGCGCATTCCTTACGCAACTAAGAGCTTGTGTTGCTGATTTCCAATACATTAACTGTAAAACTTATAAAGAGCAAGTCGATGAGTTTTTAAAGAAAGTGGTTCTTGTGAGAGCAAAATTGATGTATTAAGTTTTATCTGCTAAAGTTAGGAAAGTGTTTGATTGAGTTGACTGCGTACCGGTTTGAGCGTTTCAGGCTCTGAAGAAGACAAAACTACCAAAACCTCTGCTATTGCAATGAAATAGTGTAACAACAACCTTGTGTTTACTCATGAAAAAAAATTGGGCTATTTTTTCATACATCAGACTGATTTCTCCCAGAAAACCATACAATTTTATAGATCCATTCGCTACCATATTACTTGTGTGAAATTGGAAACTGTTGGTTTCCTGTGATGTCTAGTTGTTTTCTGCGAATTTCGGCATTTGGACACCATCAATAAGTTTTTTCCTTTCATTTCTCCTTGTATTTCTGATTCTATTTCGTAACAAGCCCTCAGTCTATTCTTTCATGACTTTATTTCGTTCGAGGCATTCTTTTTCTTACTATTACTTTCCTTAAAGAATCAAGGTAAAATTGAAGTCGCGTTAAGTTGCCAATTAATTAAATTAAAAAATAACTCTAGAATTTTTCATAAAGCATCATTTAACCAAAAAGCTAATGAGCACAGCGTTCGGCGTTGACCAACCCCTTAGGGATGCGAGATGTTTTCGACTTCTTCGAGCAGCTTAAGAGGTAATTTAATGTATGTTTGGCTTATACAGTGACTCTAGGAGTCCTTTCGATCCATTATGTCACTCAGCTACCCTTCTGAACACGTCTGGTGCCAATTTGCTAGCTCTGGAAAGAAGATAGGCTTGATGAACCTGGAGTAAGCGGTCGAGCTAATAAGCCTGTGTGTACCGAAGGACACCTCAGACGATTGCTCTACACTGGCCACAATACGGCAGTAGAGGGTGAAATTATAAAACAATATCCTGAAACACTAGTTCGTAGGGTTTACTGAAGGGAGCTTCAATAAATTTCCTCTCACTTGTCAAGCCAGTGATTTTTATGGAATTTCTCCTATGCTGGCACAACTGACTTCAGAAAAAACCAACTCATTCCGTCAATTTAGCAGCTAATGAATTTTTGCCACACTTTTGCCCTGATCAATTCATCATCGCTGTTGCCCGACAAAAGTGCAAAATTCAGAACAGACGTCAATCACTGTGATGTTTTAGCCGTAAGCTTTGTTCTGATTTCACCACGACTTTGCTATTTTTTTCATCGATTGATCTAAAGAGGTGGAAACATGAACCATGAACAATGCTATTCAAAATACAACGAAATGATTTTAGTTCGAAAGAAAGGCCAACTTTCTGTGGTCTTCCAAAAGCTGACTTTTTAAAAAAAAGAACCGGTTTGAACCTCGTTGAAAACGGGATTACTTCAGTTTTTCAAGGCGAGCACGGTGAAATAATAGTTGACATTTTATAAAATAGAATATCTCATGAACAAAATAAGTCCTTGAAAGAAGAACAGCTCAACTTTATGAAAAAGGTCTGACTGGAAAAGTTACCTCCAATAGTTGCTGTTTTTTTAAATCCTCCTCTCGTCTGCATCTGTTCAATTTTACAACTTTCATTTTTATTTTTTCAGTTAATCGTCGAGAAAACCGCCTCTTTATTCAGGCAGGGCGCCAATCCACAAAGCTCTTCAGCCGCAATTGCAACAATCAATTTGGCGCACCTGGCCGTAAAGCATATAGTGTTACGCTCACAATTAGCCATGCAACCTCTATAATAACAAACGAATCGAAGCTCGTCCTATCCGAAACGTATCCATTAGCTGGCTGATCGTCTGCATTGCTAGGGCTTAAATCACCCAGATTTAGAGGCGATAGAGATGAAGAGAGAAGAGTGGATTGGTTGCAAAAGCAATAGCCTACTGTTTTCATTTCCACGAAGCCATCAACATCATGCTCAGGAAATAACACTTTCAGATGAAACTGAGAACAGGAATGCGACCGAAATGGTATGATAACTGAAAAGTCGTTGCTGGGCTCAAAAATTGAGTGTTTATGGGCTAAACGGTTCCGATTCATTTCGTCTAAAAGATATTTCGTAGTAGATCTTTGTTTGATGGCTTTTGGTTCGTGGATCTCTGCGTTTTCTGCTTCACTGTTTTGAATTCTTTTAATTCCGCCACTAACTTTCTTGAGTACGGTCACGTGTTAGGTAAAAGTTTACTACTGGATATAAGCACATTTTTGGATTTAAGCACAAATAGTCTGGATGAGCGCATTGGCAAAAAATGAAATACTACAGTAGAAGAGCAGCGTAGAAGGCCTCCATCAAGTAGAAGTGTTTCTTCACTTTTCGTAAACTCAGACAATTTTCAAACTGCTTCCAGAATTTGCAAAACCCTTAATAGCAATTTTTCCGAAACATTAAGTAGTGAAATAACATTTCTCAGAACTCAGAACCATGTATCGAACGGACGGCTTCCATCGTTGGCGATCTTTTCAATAGAAGCATACCACCTATCCGGACATTTTTGAAAAGCTTTGAAGTATAATCACTAAAAAACAACAATTCTGTATAGGTATGAAGACGTACTGACTGGAAAACTGTGCGATGATTCGTTGGACCAGTTTAGAATTTTTGATACCAGTTTGGGATTGACGAAAAATGAACTCCCTAGTTTCCTATTTTTGACTTGACATCTTAACCTTTTTGAAGTGGAATGCATCAAAAACAAATTTATCCGGTAGTATTGGCAGGTTTCGACAAGAGAGTTATCTTCGAAGTAAAAAATTAGTGATAAAAGTAAAAGAGCTCTCGGCGTTGATCAATCCCTGAGGGATGCGCCATGCATTCGACTTCCTTCAGTATCGTTGGAGGCGATTGAGTGCGTATCTGCCCTTGCGGTGGCCTACCGATGTAACGAGCCAGTGCTACTATCCTCCTAGACAAGTCTGGCGCCACATAATGATAATGCTTTAGATAATTAAGACATTGTAAAAAAATTTTTATTGTGCATTATAAGCCCTTTCAAGTACCTCCGTCGCTAGTGCATAGTTATCAATACAAATTCGTCACAATTTTTAAAATGCTACTGCCAGTGTTGCTTTGTGATCTCTGCGCTGACAGGTTGTTCCGCTATGAATTTTGTATTATACTTCATCTTCAGCATATATTTGACTTTACAGCTGTTTATTCACTTAAAATTTAAAATACCCGAATTGACGAAGAGTAGTCTAAGCTCCAAGGTAGCTTCCATCAGCTTTGTATAGTATTGGTGTGGCAATACATCTTCCATAAAATACCGAAAGAGGTCATCGAAGGGTGCCGAGGTCTTCAACAAGAGAGATTTCCGGTTGTTGAGAATGGAAAATTGCAACTGGATTCGTTCCAGAGCCACAACAACTACCAATATCGGTCTACTCTTAGCCAGATTCGATCAAATTTTCCACCTTAAATGGCTCCGCTAGTGGATGAGATCATTGTTGTAATTACAGTGAAGTAGTAAAACATAAAGGGTTACTGTCGTAATTGAAGACGTTTTCATTTGATAGGTGAAGCCAAAAATTGTCAATGGAATGCTCTAGTAAAGTGAGACAAATTAAAATCCATGTACACTGTGTAATAATATACAGAGTAACTTTGATCAACATAATTCTACATTTGTAATAAAGGAAGCTGAAGAAACGTGGGACATAAGTTAGCATAAATTTGACTAGATGTTTGATTAAGATTTATATAAAATACTCATGAAAGACAACAATGATAGAATGTCGGTCTTTCGAATTATAAATTAGCAGCCACCATTATCTTTAGATATCTGCACTAGTTGAACCTAAGACCATATCGAACCCGCGATTATGCTTTTCGATGGCTCACTTGTTACCCACTGCCTCAATAAGGCCTGTGTTTCGTCCTTCTCTTAGTCAGTTTTTTACCTAGTGCTGCCATCAGCGGTCCTCTTCAACGAAAATGATTACACTTTTTGACTGATGACTGACCATAATGAAGCGATGATAAATTAACATTTAAACAATTTAAATCACGCAACAACTAACAAGTTACGTTTACAGGTACTTCAGAGCACGGCATCGTTTTTTACTAATTAATGAACAGTGTTAAAGGAAGCGGAGGATTCAGAATCGTGCGACGACGATGATTCAGAGACGACGATCGATGTCGGTGCATTCCGACGTTCGCCATTGGCCGATACATGAAAGCCGTCCCTCGAAATGGGCGGTGCTCTATCGCTCGACTGCTGGCGTAATCGCCTTTCACCGTTTCGTTCCCTCTCCCCCTCGCTCCTTGCTTTCAACCATTCTCGTGTCCTGCTTTCATTCTTTATATGTTTTGCGGTTAGTCTTTACTAAACTCCGACTATCGATTCGTTTTAGCTCATTCGAATGAGGAGCATTATATTCAACGAACTTGGTGACTAGTGTATATAGGTGAACATTTCCAGTGATGCTCGTGAAGGGGACCTTTCACAAGAATGGTTAAAAATGCTAAGAATAGAAGTCATGGAACCATTTCTGATGAACCGATAAACCAAGAGATTGCGATGAAAATTGACAGCACCTGCGTTTGTGAAAAGCGTTAAAGAAATAACGGATGATTTTTCTTGCCCAACCAATGATGGTAAAAGTGACATCGTAGATCAGCATGGAACGGTTATTCAAGGTTATTTTCAGAGCACCAGTGCGATTGGTAACACTTGTTCTGGAAATATCTGTAAGGATCCATGTTACTTCAGCTTTTCACGATGTTCCTCCATTATGGGCGATCTGTCTCATCCCACACTTATTCGGTCACAACAATCACCTTCTCATTCAGATTGTTACTTGAGCGTAAAAATAAAAAGAAATCGATTTTTATGCTGGCACTGCTCTGCATTTCGCATCTGTTGGCAAGTGTGTTTACCGAGTTCGGTATTGTGTTGGGCTTGGTCGCCATGATCGGTTTAAAATGTCTCTACGCCATTTCCATAATCAAATTTCATATGCACGATACTATCATGATATCAAAGTCGACATTACTACCTTGTAATGTCGGCTATCGATGGTTCTATTCTGACAAAATGCTTTCCGAAAACCCTATTTTATTGCACTTTTCGCAAATGAGAGTGACGGCGTCCTGGTAGTTTAGTAAAGTTTTCTTATAATTCAAGAGATACCAGACTCTGTAGGAGAATATGTAAACACATTGTCTAGGTATCCTCAATGGAAAAGTCTGAAAGACATTGATTGTTTATAGCTTCAACGATGAAGTGGTCATTTTTCCAAATTAATGGTATAAAATTTCAAATGTAAAATGAGAGGATAAAGTCGGTTCAAGCCAAAATTGTTACGAAATCGATGAAATGATCTTCGAAAAAGGATAGCTGCAAGACATAGCGCACTGAGGTTTCTAATTATCCTCACATCTCAGCTTTCTTGTTTTCCACCAAAATCACTACAAAATGCGATTTTGAACATTACTGGCATATTGGCGCCAAAATCGTCCACCACAAAGTTTTCAATAGGTGTTTTTGTTAAACAGTTTCTTTCAGTTTCTAGGTAGTTTTGTAAGTATTGAGTTTAAAAATCATAAAGCTGTGGCGATATTACTATGGCATTTTTTTTCTAGAAATGATGGATTTATATGGTTCCGCCACGTAAAGTCTTTCCCCGTCGCTGAAGTCCTGATCGATAGCTGAGTGGCTACGGTATTCGTTGCTGGCCCGTCCGCCATTGATTCGTCGTCATTCTTCAGAATTTATCGTCAACACATCAGAATACTCTATCGACCCACCGTAATGCACCATAAATACCCAATCTTGCATGGTTTTGAAAATTTCTATGATTCTATTAAGTGTAAGACAAGCTTGGGCGAAAATATTTGCACTGAGGATTTTCATTCTTGCTTGCTCATAGGATCAAAACACAATCGCATTTATTAAGTTCGCGTTGTTTCCCGCAATTATATTGTGCTAGCGATTAAATTGTTTGATCTTGAACAACCACGACATGTCTTGGGAAGATCTTAGGATGATTTCCTTCACGCGACCTGCCTTGGGGGATCCCAGCACTTCTTCCATTCGACTCGTCTTCTCGCATCCAACGAAGTTCTTCGGATTTGAGTGTTGATTCCGCTGTTGCTTGAGGATCTTTGCCTCCATTATGAAATTCACGGAGTGCTCGTCGACGCGACATCGTCTATCGGAAATCTTGTTCTGGAACGGCCACAATGAGGCGCATATAGATCTTATGGATCGGTGGGGGCATTCAAAGTTAACACAAGCACTGTTCAGCTATCATATGTTAGCATTTATTTGTAAACGTTCTTTAGAGATTCCTAGAAAATTTTCTTTAAAAATTTTTAGAATATTTGCCGAAAAATAGATCATGTCTAGGCTGCCTACAAACGCAGACTCAACCAAATTCCTGTGAAACGGACAAAATGCCTAACGCATCAAGGCAATGTCAAAACGAGCCACAATCGTTCGTCAACACCTTACAAAAGGTTTTTGACTCCTTTTTCGTGTTAATTTTCACTGTGAAGAAAGTTGCAAAGGGTTTGGGTTTCGGCTTTGGTTTGGGCAAAGGGCTTTTTTTCTTCAATTTCATTTTTCCTCCTACTGAAACGTTCGTTGTGCTTTTGTTTGTTAGCGTTAAGAAAATCTCTGTGATTTCAGGATGCGCTCCAAAATCTGGTGGATCTTGAGGAAGTGGTTCTAAATTGGGCTAAGCTGATTTTTAACACCACCAAATCAAAAGCTGAGGCAAAAATTAAAAAGAAATATTTGGCGGTGAGTATGCTGCTACCTGCTGAAGATCGTATTTGTAATGTAAATTCAATTTTCCCAGCATCTCTTGTGTGTAATAAAATAGGCTTAAAAAAATTCATTGAGAACACCCATTTCGGATTTCCATCCATCACAACTAATCAGGCACTTTAATAAAGGTCTGATTAGTCATATGTGAAATTACACTTTCCTCGTAACGGTTTACCGCCTCATCGTGGCTGGAAGGTGTTCCTGGGTTACGGGCTAAGGTGTACGGCGAAGGGATTCGTCTCTCCGGCAAGGTTTCCCAACCTGAGAAGAGGTCCTACGTTTCCACCAGAAAACCTAGTTAAGAGTAAACCAATACGATCCACTACGACTACATCTGCTGCGACTACCCGTGGTGGTCAAGACCTGGGGCAGACTTTGCCCACGCTCGGGATTCCAGCGAACCACAGTGGCTTAACCAGGAAATCTCCGAAAAATGGTGATTATGCTGCGGCTCGCAAAACCAGTGAGGACGGACTGTCCAAGTAAGTAAGTAAGTGTGTAAGCAAGGAATTACACTTTGCATTATTTTACTTTCGTATTTTACTTACATTTCAATTATAGATTAATTTATGTCTACATGGCAAAATTGATGTGTTATGTTCAATTGTGAAGTTCGTAAACCTACGAACGTTTCCGTTCTCGGGCCGTTGGAATTTTTTTGAATGTCAAAAAGTCAATATCGATTTCGTTCCTTTTCCCACCTTCCTCTATCCTCTTTCCCATCCTCAATTTCCATTCCAGCTCAATTTCCGCTTATATAATCATATGGAATATCGCCTCATTACGCGCTGATCTTGTTAGGCCGATTCGCCGTTGTCGGAAACATAACGTATTACCGGTGCTGGATCGACATATTCCTCATGTGGTCATCAAATCCATCAATTTAATATGACCATTAAGAAATCCAAAGCTTTCTCTTTGCGCTGAATTTAAGAAGAAAAGGGGTTTGCTCGTGAACACAAGCTGGTTGCTATAAAAGTTTTCCATCTGAGTTTTGGAAAACTACGGTGTTCGAACGTACGTTGAAAGCGACGCACTGAAGACAACAGTGATGACGCTGTTCCAACATTACTCACAGCAAATCGATAATCTTTTTTATAGGAATTGTGATGTTTAGTTAATTTTCTATTCACTTTGAGCTAAAGATTTGATTTGGGCAAGCGTATCGTCATGTTAGTCCTCGAAAGAATCCTGTTAGTTATCTTTCTCTTAACAGAAATTGGTATGCTGGTTTTTTTTTACCAAGATTTCGGGCGACACTTTTGTCTTCCCGTTTTCTCTTCTGCAACACCTAATTTCTCTCTCTCTTAAAGAAAACCGTTCTTGGATTATTCAAATACAGGCGAAATCTCTCATGTGATCTAATGTTATCGGAATCTTTACTAACACTGTCAACTTGCAGTAAAGCTTTTCAGATTAAATTAAATTGATTTTAAGAGATTATGCCTATATGGAACGATGACGGGCATTTAATCGTCATCAATGAAATGCCGATTTCGTAAACGGCAACAACCAAAGCTCTTTCTTCCCACCACAGATGCTTTGTCATCGTTCATCAGACGCCAGATGTTTACAGACGACAGTGCAAGAATTGTTTCAAAGAGGCTTTTTACACTAGGCGAATACACTTATCTTCCATCGCCATCAGATCATCAAAGCAATAAAATTACGACAGAAGAAAAGAATGAAACAAAGCTTCTTCATTTCTAATTTGGTAAAACGTTCTATGCGAGAGCAGCGACATAGTAGCGAGACTGACGAAACGAGTAGGAATCGCTACTTGATCTCAGTAATCAAAATTTCGTTACTCTAACTAGTCGTAGGAAAAAGCAAACTGAATATGAAAGGTTTCTAGCACGTAGAAAAGAAACCTAAACGAATAATAAGGAAAGGGAGAGAGAGAGAGAGTGAGATTGAGGAAGAAAGTGAGGAAGAGGCAGAGAGAAATAGTCGTTTCTAGAACAGCAGTGCGAATAATTGTAGCTAATTAGTTTTTGCTTTCCTTTCTTAAGATGGAGACTTTAAACGTTTTTTGCTTTTATTTCAGTTCAATTATAAGTAGTTAAATAAATACAAATAAACTGCAGATGTATGGCATAGTACAATGAGGTTTCACTGCTTCCGCATGGCAAGCAAGCCAGCTAAGTCCTTAATTCACGACTAGCGATCCCTTAGCTTACTCTTCTACGAAAGCCTAAAATAGTAGCAATCCCACCAACCCTGCACGGCAGATCTACGAAGATCTACATTCATATTTACACTAGCATACAGGCCATAAATCTAATGTGATGAAAGAATCACCAATTTTTGCCGGAAAGCGGCAATCTTGTAGACGTTATCATTGAGTCCAAGTGAATTTGATAGGAATGAACAACACCGCTCGCATGAACGCCGTATATTTGTGTATGGCAGAGTTATTGGTTGGTGCCTCAAGGGAACTTGTTATCTGACGTTTATCTATGTGGTGCTCGTGTGTTGTCCGAAGTGGGTTCTCCTAGACTAGCAATTTTCAATTAGTAGAATTGCCTGCATAAACATTCAAATCATCTGGTTCTGGGGGTCAATTGCTTTCGCTAAACCAACTAGCGGCGTAATAGGAAAACCACCGATCTGATGAGCAGAGTTCATCATGATGGCGATGAATAGGAAATATAATGTTCATCATCCTCGTTGAGAGAACGAGACTTGCTGGGTAATTGTTTAGTAGCGGTGGTTGTTACAAAGGCACCAGCTCGAATCATTTGTAGTCAAAAAAGAGCAGGTCATGCCAACTCCTCCAAAACTAACTCTTAGCAAAATCCGAGGATAACGGCTTGCTGCTATAGGTTGGTGTTGACATGTGGAGTATGGAGGAAGGTCTTCAATTTCGCGAACAGTTTCAAAACATCGTTTCCAAACGTAGCAATTTAAAATGGCCCTTACTTTCACGTCTTCTACCCATTTTTTCGTAGAAGAGCTAAATGAAACAATCAACATCAAAGTTAAAAATTGGACAAAAAAACAATTATATGTAAACAGTTCGGCTCATAAACTGTTTTCTGTGAGTCCTTCTTAAGGTATTCCCACATTTTCTCTCAAACTATATGGAATTCCATCTTCGTTTCTGAGGAAATAGGACGATTTTTCATTGAATCATCTCAGCTGGAATCTTTGGCGAACTTTTCTACTTGGTACATCCCAATATTAGAAAAATCCAGGAAGAATCGTAATTTTTGATCTTGGATGAAGTTTTGGTTAAAAAGCAGGTTGGATTTGTGAATAAAAAGCCAAAAACATTCCAGTTTCGATACCTATCTCTATTTTGCTCCGTTAGTTATAAAATAGTTGATTTCTCGAAAATCTGAAAGGTCACCAAGGAGAAAAATGGGTGGCTGGAATTTTATCTACGAACATCGCACGTTTGCATTGGAACTAATGCAAAATCGTGCGAATGTATTGAACATACTATTAAACCGTTGACTGTGATGATGAATTCCGACCTTATTTTCGTATACAACAAAGTGCTCTTACTAATGAGAGTGTGCGAGGCTTTCCACTATTATTATAATAGCGTGACGACTACTGAATCCTCTAGGCCCAAATGCTGCCGTATGTGCATAGTTGACGACATCATCATTCTAAGTTACCCAATTGACTGAGAACCGTCGCAAATGGAATAAGATGTGACGTCGTTGAGTGATTTTTATCAATTTTCAGTTCAACATCAATTGGACCAAGCTCTATCAGGAATCGATGGAACCCGAATATGCGTATCGAGAGACGAAAGGAAATGTGAGAGCTGTAAGTGATGAGGCCACATATGATTTGCATATATACCTAAATAGGGGCGCGTTTAGCGCATTGCTTTGAGAAGCCCTGCAATACACATGGGATCAATCACCACTCACCAGGCTCAACAAGCTTTCCATCCCTCATGGGTCGGCAAATTACCAGACTTGTCTGGGAGGATAGCAGCATTGGCTCGATACATCGGTAGGCCACCGCATTCTAAAGACCACATATGCATTCAATCACTTCTAAGAATGCTTAATGAAATCGAATGCATGGCGCATCCCATAGGGGTTGATCAACGCCGAAAGCTTTATCGTTTTAGGCTTTATATGCGAATAGAAAAACCATGCAAAAAACTATTACAGTGAAATCTTATTAGGGATACGAGAGGTGCAATGATTAGAGATTCAGTTCAGTACACGCATGATCGCAGGTGCAACACTGTTTCGAGCCAATCAAGCCCCATCCTTTGTGGATTGTTTAATTAGAACCAGTTTTATTCAGAACAGTTAGGCCATAGTCGCGATAAATAAAAAAATTTAGTAAAATTAGTCTGAAATCATCTGAATTCTTTTGGATCGATAGATTTTCATTCATGATTTATTATCATAGTGCTATTATAGGGTGCAGGTTTATACGCTCCTTTGCAAACGTTTTACGTAAAAAGCGGAACATCATTTTTTAAATACAATCAATGGTAGCTGACGTTTCTGAGGATTTTGCCTTTCTCAGATCCTAGAAAGCTCAAATTGATTCGAATCTAGTCATCCAAATACGTTATTTTTTCACTGGTGTCTATGTTCAGCCCAAGGAAGAGAAGGTTTTATTCAAGACGACATTTACCAATACCACACAACGAGAACAAGAATATTCATTCAAAACTGAGCGATGTACAAGGTGAGGACAGACTTTCCAGATGATTTCTTTCCAATAATTTACAAAAGTAGGCAGTTGGAAAATAAACATGAGTACTTCTGGAACTTCTCACCTCTTCCCAAGAAAAACGGGAGTTTGTCGTCACTTCACTAAACACCCACATGATTTCATTACAGCGAACATTTTCACTGTTTTTTTCTATTCGCATTAACATGAACTTAGATAGCCTAAGAGATAACCATGGCTGTAGCATAAAAATGCTACTGGTACCCACTGTAGTTTTTTTCCTTTTTCTTTGTATCCATCTGTTTCGTTTACATTTTTTTCGGTCTATCGATTATTAAACATTGAGGCTCTGACAAATTGATAAGAAAACTCAAGCAAGTGATCTCATCATTTATCTGAATTACAGGAGTACGTCAACAGTGATAATCGAGAAAGGTGTCTGTCGTGGAATGGAAGTGGCGTTGAAATTAAAAACACCATGCGAGGTTGTCGAAGCAAACGCCGGCTTTCACCAAGAAGTGCAACTCAATCATATTGGTGAGGTTACTCTTCCACATTGATCGGTCACACACTAAACGACGGCCAAAAGTTCATGAGTAGGTTGTTTCTGTATTTAAAAAGTCTGGAAGACTTCCCTCACCTAACTGAACAAGAAGCAATGTACAAATTTCGACCACGTACCAGTGAAGAAACTTGTATTCGATGTTCTGCTTGATGAAGGCTTTCTGGCAGAAGTTTCCTTCGCACGCTCTTTCATCCTTTCCTTCTTTGATTTAGAAAGGTGCATACTCTTCTTTTGTTTATTCTAACCACTCTCATACTTTAATTTGTTGGATCCTTTTCAATTTCTGTATAGATTGCCTTGCATTTAATAAAAACGAAGAGAAGAATAGAAAATAATATCGCTTATAGGCGAAAATACTAGCGAAGAAGAGTTATGTTGGGGTGTCGACAGTTGTGTTAGAGTGCCTCCTTCATCGGAGACCGTAGCAGAGCTCGTGATTCTCGAGGAGCAATGCAAAAGGGATTTCCGCATCGAGAACCGTATGACTGGCAAGATTCTTGTGACAGGTATTATTAGCAGACGTATCTGTTAGACTTTTAAAAACTAAAGCCGAGGGATGCTCTTAATAGCAACGTTAAAACTTCTATCGTTACAACCACCATCGAGATCACATCATAGGAAAATTTGCTTGACCTGTTGTCTAACTGGTTAATGGAAATGGAATCATATTAAAAAGCTCTAAACACCACCAAAAGATTTTTTTGTCATTTCTCTTTGGGTGGTCTAAACCAGGATTGGGTGTAGCCATCAAACAGCACTGATGGTTATTCGCCTCCACATGATTTCATATGCTGATCGAAGTACTTGATTTCCTATGTAAATTTCAACGTGACAAGGATGACCTCATCCAACAGTGTCAATCACTGCTATAAAGGCTATAAGTGTCGAGGTTATGATGAGATCTCAACGATAGTTGTGGAACGTTATTTTCTTAGAGTAGAAACGCCATTGATTAAATTTAGAGTTATATCCGCCTCTGAAGAAATAGTTATTGGCAGTTCATTCAAAGAAATTTTCATCGTTTGGTGCAATGACAACATGCAACGATCAGGTGTCCTTTAGTGCACACGTCACGTTTGCTTCAAGCTCTAATCCCGAGGAACCTCAGTCCTCCACTATTTCGGGCAAAGGCCAGAATGACACTAATTCTCTTTCAAGGAATTAAAATAATAACTTAATGCATTAAAGCAGCCTCAGAGTCACTGTGTAGATCAAATATAAATTAAGGCACTTTCATGGAGCTTGATTAAGCCCAATGGCTATATGAAGCTTCATGATATGTCATGGCATATTACTTAGAAATCGATCAATGCTGAAAAGTCGTCGTTTGTTAATGGTAGCGTAGTCTATGAGCACTATGTTTATGGTACCCTTCACAAGGATGAAAAAAAAACGACGAAACACCAGCAGTGAAATAACAACAAGAACAGCACTAATAGTAATAATAATATTAGTAGTGGTAGCAGTAGCAGTAATGGAATGATTAGAGCAATAATAACAGTGGAAAACCCAACAATTAAGCGCGCAACGTTGTACGTTGATCCATTTTTCACCGATATACGTTGTTCATGGTCCTATCGAACACCACAAAGGTGGTTGAAGGCATATTTCACCAATACATTGATAATCAGAAGCTTAACGATGTGTCACTCCAGTGTTTTTAACCTTCTCGCAACGGTTTACTGCCTCATCATGGCTGGGAGGTGTTCCTGGGTGTCAGACAGCGATGTAAAATGGGAGGGTACACTAATACGCAACTTACTAGGTCAAACACTTCAACAGCACAAACAGAAAGATGAAAATCTGAACGATAATCACAAGATCTACGGCTTCTCGAAAAAAACCCACTGCTTGTGAGAAACATGTTTCAAACAGCCACCTCTGTGTGCACAAGTAGGGAACTAAGGGAAGAATCGCGCGACTTGGCTCGGCAAATAGCCATCACCAATGGCTACGAAACTGTAACCCTACAAGATAAGTTTCGAGGGAGAGCGACGCTCCAAAAGGAACGGTTTGGCCAAAACAAAGTCCCGTTTATCTCGCCCTTCATTAGCGATGAAATAAGTGCAGCGATGAAGCAATGCTTAAGAAGGGCAGATCTAGAGGAATCGGTAGCGATAATTGAAATACCACCGAATACCTTTCGTCGCCAGTTAGTTCGTAACCCTTTGTATGACCGTCTATGTGAAACAACAAACTGCGTAATTTGCCCTTGCGGCAGGGACGGTGATTGCATGAGTTCAGGTGCGATATACCTGATCTCTTGCAAGGATTGCGGATATGAATATATTGGCGAAACGGGCAGACCCTTGTGTATCCGTATAAAAGAACACCTAGATGGCAAACGAAAAGCAAGACACGAGCACGCCACTAGGCACGCATAGGATACAAAAACATAGTGGAAACGATTTTGAAGTTAAAGTCAATATCCTCGCACAGGAAACTAAGACACCAAAGCGCAAACTCCTAGAGAAATCTGGTACCAATTTGCCGACCCCGGAGGGATGGAAGGCTTGGTGGGCCATGGGCGCATTCCACGTGCGTGTCGCAGTGGCGCCTCCAACCACTGCGCCACACGCGCCCCCACAAAAGCATAGCGGAGACAATTTTGATATAAAAGTCGCCATCCTCGTAGGGGATACTAAAGCACCAACGCGCAAACTACTCGAGGCTTTTTCGATAAATGCCAAAAATCCTATAATGAATAGCAGGGAGGTATGTCCCGAGATCACGCGTGATCTCGCACCTTACCTTCGCATCGATCGTTGACGGGGGTGCTGCGGTCGTCAGCCATATGCGACTCTGAGCGGCTGTTCTTCGGTGGAGGACAGAAGAAAAAAGCGATGGGTTTTTTCGAGAAGCCGTAGATCTTGTAATTATCGCTCAGATTTTCATCTTTCTGTTTGTGCTGTTGAAGTGTTTGACCTAGTAAGTTGCGTATTGGTGTACCCCTTCAGGCTCGGAAGAAGGCGATTCTGCCGAAACGTCAGCTCCGATTGTGTTGTATGTGTGTTATTGTATGGAAGTAAACGTATGCTGTTTAACAACTCCGCGATTTTTCCATCAGGAAGCCCAGCTATGAGTAAGATCTACTACCGTCTTCTTACCAAACTATCCACGTGGTGGCAGATCTCCCTCTGTTCCACAAGGGCGGCGACTGCCTGTGGTGGTGAAGACCTGGCAGACTTTGGCCAGGCTGACCGGGAAATCCAGGGAACCATAGTGGTCAAATCAAGAAAACGCTGAAAAGTGAAAATTTTGCTAGGGCTTGCACAACTAGAGAGGACGGGCCATCCAAGTTTTCAAATAAGCAAGTTTTTGACCTCTCTGATAACACTGTTATCAATTTGTCTACACCGGGCGAAATGGTGGGTAGGTTAGGGGTACGGTCGTACAAATGACCACCTATATATTGTACGGTGTACAGACGACCACGACCATGTCACCTCTAACCACTGCGCTAAACCTGCCCTTAACAATGGTAATAGTAATAGTGATATTATTGTTATTGCAATAAAATGGAGTTATATTTGTAGGAAAAAGGCGGAATTTGATCCAGGTGGTAATAAATTCATTGAGAAGGAGAAGAGATGCTATCCAAACCGGTTGAAATCTTAACATTCGATGAAAAATAATTGAATTTTCTTGCAAATACACTTCGCAAGAAAACTTCAGAAACAATTAAGATTTTTCAGTAACCAACCTGAAGCAAAACAATAGCTTGGTCACAGTGATTGAAGGCAACATCGCAGACATCATTCGTGGCATGGCAAATTATGCCGCAAAAGGATTTACGATCGATGGAAATGTAAGTTAAGGAGACCCGTGATAATTACGGTAGCGATGTAGTGGATTTGGCAAACTAGTTATGGTAAATGAGCGGCGACGACTATCATTAGTCTTAGATTGCCAGTTTACGAGGCGATGAACCTCATAGAGTCTCTGAGTGACAACAAGAGGAGTTTTCAGAAATAGCGTTGCCATCTTTCTTTCATATTAGAGTGTTAAAGTTGAAAGTCTCTAAAATTAATAAAAATGATTGACACAAAACTACCTGAGAGAAAGGCGAAACGAACGACGCGCATGGTGTGGTGGTGAAAGCGTTAGCCCCCGGAAAGTGTAACAGCGTGTTCGATTTAAACCGCAAACACCTGCCGTCAAAAATATGACATAAATTTTAGTAAATTAAATAAAATCATAAATTTAAATAAATTAAATCAATAAATTTTATTGTAGTTCACAAAGATACGATTACTCTCCGACTTTCTTCCCTTTGGTTTTCAACCCACGAAGTTGATGGTTTTGTGTAAGATTTCCGAACCAGGAATCGCTTAGAGCCTCTCAACAACTTAGAAATAGCCTCCGCAGAATATTTGACCTCCGGAGATGAGATTATAAAATGGAGACCTTTCAGATCGATTCGCAAATACATTTAGACCGCTTCAGCCATTGATTGATGTGTTAGTGCAGTCGGTTAAGAATCATCGTCAGGTTTCACATTTATCTGTCTCATACTTCTCATTTATTGCCTATGGCACACGTTTTTGATGACCCACATTTCGGACACCAGATGTTTGCCGATCGAAACCGCGGCCGCATCGTAGAGCTTAGGGTGGCGTTGACGATCGAGGGGCAACTAGTCGCGACCCGTCCTCTCACAGTAATAAGTGCCTCGATCGGCCTCAAACTCCTTTGTTGGCATGTACGGGAATTGCGTCTTTACGCGAGCGCTAGTTGACATGACTCTGAATGAATGCATTCAGTAAACACCGTCAAAAGGGTGACAATAGGCAGGGGACGAGCGACATTTCGTATCTGTGTCAAAATTTTTTGCTCAATCTGCTTTCTGTTTGCGCAACTTTTTAAAAAATAACTTTTCAAGGTTCGTCAACTAAGTTAGTAAACCTAAACTAAGAAGAAAGCGGAAGAAATTTTGTTTTCAATTTGTGTTTTCTATGTAGCCCCTCTTCACCTATCATAACCACCTCAGCACTTCGTTCATTGGTTTAGTTTTCTCGCCTTCGTTACGCCCGGAGGTTTTCATATTTACACGTTAATTTAGCTGGTTTTTAAAAAGCTCGTTTTTGTGGTGCCATTTAGTATGCATCGAGTTGACTCTTACTCGAATATGCTAAACCGTTCACTGTTTTTCATCACAGGTAGTAAATTAAAAGTAGCTCTTCCAAGACAGATCGGCTGCTGCATTCCCGACCCTGGAAGTGGTGGCTTAGTTGGTGTGAGGTGTAGTCGAGCGAATGACGCTCTATTTCCCAGCGTCTTAAACAACACCGCTTTCCAGTCCCATGTGGAAGAAATTAAGTGAGAAGTGAAGGTTTTTAAGATGAGGATGAGGTTCACATGCAACAAAATAGGAAGACGTCCGTAGGTTGCCAGTCTGTTGATGATTGTAAGAATATTGAGTTAGACTGTTTTTTCTGTAGATAGTAACTGCCAACGCAAATTTGCTCCTAGGTGTGCATTAGGATGAAAAATCTCTAGCCCGATGATGCTGAATGGAGTGTGGTGGTATAACACAGTTCTACACCGAGGAGCACAGCTCGGCCGTAGTAAACCCACAAGTAATAACAAAAATTTGGTCTAAGATGTTACCCTATGTCCTGTAGTTTGAATGCTTTCTTTTTTTCGCTGCAAGGTTCTTTTTCTCTAGTTTCGCTTGGCAAAAACCCTAATAAACCACAGCTGCGTAGAGAATCTCAGAACCATAAGGGTAACTGGATGCATTTATTTGTTTTCTCAGTAGAAGTCTAAGGAATAGGATGTAGTAGATGAAGAGGAATAGTACTATTCGTAGTTTGATTGTGAGGAAGGTATTTTCTAAGCGTAAGGAAAATTGTTCGTCAATTTACACTCTTCTATTTCGGTAAATTCTCAGATTCTGGAAGCCTTCTGGAAATGGCCTTCAGGAAGGTAGCTACCTCAAATCCCATTGATCTTTTTTCTAAGAGTGTCACGGACTACTAAATATGTTAGGCTAGGCTGTTTCCCTACTCTCATGATCAAGTCTGCAAACATATGCCAGGAACATTATGGCAATAGAAAGCTGGAATTACCTGGAATTACTGTGGCTACTGGCACCAGATTTGTCCTTCACTTGATACTCGAAAAAAGGTTTATGATAAGCATTGATATGACATTGAAACGACCCTGCCATTGGAATAGTCTTTTTATTTATAATCACTACACCACTTAACGCTTCACGAATTTTCATGTAATTCGCATAATATCCTGCTGCAAGAAAAAAAAGTATTGGGTGGTAGATAAAATGATTCATGTCAACATTTAATACTGATAAGTAACGCAGTTAATTATGTGTATTAACATTTAACGTATGACTAGTGTTATCGGTAAAGTCAAGCAACAAACGAAAGACAAGTAGGTCAGCTGATTTGGTCTGGTTTGGTCCTGCAACCTTGGAAGTGTAGCGATTCTCACCTTCAACTGGTACTTTGACTTCATATGTTCATAATGTGCTATACTAATAATGTAAATCTCATCAGAGGTTTACATTAGTAGTATAACAAATCGACTATCGATTTGCTCTCCGTGTTAGCTCTAAGTAGTAGTCATGTTTTGCTAATATCTTTCCTATATGTTCAAGTTAATCTCGTTCTATCGTTGTAAATGTATTAATATTATATAATGAAGTCCTAATTCCACAAATTCGACCTCTTTTCTTACAACTAAATCGAAAACACCTGCAACACAGAATACATCACATAACAGTCGACCAACTCCACTTCATAATGCGTTCGTCGAGAATTGAAACCGAGTCACCTGCGTAGCAGACGAAAATTTTGCTATTGAACTACCAATGCACTTTGAAGTTTGAATGTTATGTGATACATTCTACCACGTGGGTCTTTTCGATACTGTCGTAACGCAAAGCGTCAAACTTTGGTATTGGACATTTATTGTACAACAGTAGTACATTTAAGACTTCGCGAGGAGATCAACGTCAATATTTGCAAACGATACTGGTAGAAGATATCTGAAACTCAAAGCTAAAATAAAGTGCAGGTCGATGGGCCTACTACACAAACTTGATTAGAATGATGTGAAGATGTGGCAGCGAGTTAGTACCAATAGCCCGCTAACTGTTCGCGTGCTTTGTACAATGCCAGCTGAGAGCGGTAATCGCTACCGGAGCAAGGTTATTCTGATAGGGCAAGATATAAATTATGTGACCTATTTGTTCTTAAATTATTGCTCCACTTTTTCGGCAGGCCACCATATCTTTTGTGGATCCCACAACTTTTATGTGGTTTGCATAATTCTTCGACGGTGGTAGTTTGCATTGCTTTGACATTATTAAGTCGATTTCGGTTGAAAGTTGAGCTTTTTCTTAATAATACAAGATAATCCAGGGCGTTCCCAAGATTTCACCATTAGTAATCGTAGGTTATTGTGCATTAATAGAAATTTTCTCATAGAAGCCTGGCATCAATTCACCATCCCCATTAGCATTAGGGAACTGATGTGCCTGATGTGGACCAAACTAGAGACCATTCCGGCATCATATGACATCTCTGACCACTGTACTATGCGATGGGTTTTCCTCAAATTGTTTTTGTTAGATATAGGTTTGTTTTATCAAACATTCACTTTTTAGGTGGTGAAATACGAGACAAGTGGTACTTGTATATTTCGCTATGGTGTAGAACAAAAGGTGAAAATCAACGAATCGTCACTTCGATCATACTATAAATAGGGCCGGTTATATCTGAAAAGAGTGATGATGTCCCAAGCCGTAGATTCGATGCTATTTACAGCATCTCGATTTCATTGCTTGTAAATATTTTAAGGTGCCGAGATGATTGTAATTCTAAAGCAACTGCTTCTTTCAACAGTTAATTTGTTACACTATTTTTGTAATGGTCCAAGCATTACATCGTCATCATTAGGATTTTTCTCTTCACAGTGATGCGATGTACAGTTCTCTAGGTATCTATTAGGTCTCTTCAAATTCGCTTAAGAGAGTTGCACTCCATTTTGTAATCATTACACAAGAAATCGGGAAGACCTTCAAGAGCCGAAATTAGTATCATTAACTGTGTCAGTGATTTCTATATTTATTTCGCCCACTCTCCAGGTGATCCGGTTCATTTGTTGCCTACTGTTATCTTGCTTTAATTATTCTACTTTACGATTTTTTAGTATAGTAATATTGTGTTATTGATCCACCTTGCAAGGTATGTGGTAAAATGTTTGGCTTTGATCAATTCCACAAGCATGTGCTGTGCACTCGGCTTCACCGAGCACCTTAGAGGTGACTGGATGCATAGTTGCCCTATAGAGTGTGTTATGGTGTTCTATCGATATATCAAGTCATTGTTTTTACCCAGTCATACAGATTGGGCATCAGTTTTCTGGCGACGGAAGCGTGGAAAACTTGGCTTACTGAAGCCACCAGATCAATCCGAAAACCAGGTTCATACTGCATGGCATTCTGTCACTATGCTACACGAGCTCTATCTTTATAGATGTGTTTCAACTAAGCGTCGAGAAACTGTGCTATTGAGTGGTATGGGAATGTGACTCATTAAAGAGCTTGCTTATTCAAATGTTTTATTCGATATTGCTCATACATCTATTTTGATTCGGAGTGCAGAATTATCTACATGTAATAAAATGATGGATTCGACTTGAATCAAGCAACGCCTGATGCTGAGATGGAATTTGCCCAGTCATCATGCCCAGTCAGTCAATTTGCCCACCGATCAGTGAAGTGTCGATACCACCAACTCTCAAGAAGCAGCGGAAATCAATAAGAATTCACTCATTGTTCACGATTTTTGAATAGATCTCAACAAGTAACACCTGTGATGTACAGAGCGCAACATATTTGATGCCAAAACAATGTGCAGCGTAATCACCATTTTTTGAAGTTTTGCTGGCTTAGCTATTGTGTTTTCCTGGAGTCCCGAGGTCAGCCTAGCCAAAGTCTGCTCCAGGTCGCCATCACCACACGCAGTCGTAGCACTTGTGGATCAGAGGGAGATTTTCCACAATGCAATTGGTCTAATACCAAGACGATGGTCGATCTTGGTATTGGTTTACTCCTAGCTAGACTTCCTGATGTAAAGGCGGACTTCTTCTCAGCTTCAGAGACCATGCCGGGGGATGAATCACCTAGCTGCACATCGTAGCCATGCACCCAGGAACACCTTCTAGCCATGACGAGGCAGTAAACTGTTGGAAGGCATTAAAGATTATTGGTTCAAATACCAAACATTAAAATTCCAATCTTTTGAGATTCAAGTTGCTGAATGCTGCTAAGGTGAAAATTTGATTTTCTATTGCCACTGACTGGTACAACAGAGCGAAAAGTGCAACGGTAGCGATCCTATTCAGGACTTAAATGGTCACATATGCTACAGTTCTAGTTCGACAGCGCCCCAGGACAACCAATTCATTCATCTCTTCGGGCGGCAAAATTAGTACAAGGCTTGTTTGCGACAAGGTCACCTGTCACTTGTCACCTGCGTCAAGTTGATCATCAAGTGACTCGAGAAGGCTCCAGTAAATATCCCACTTATCCCTGTCGAATGCAGGAGCGGCCCAATGGACCTCGCTCCAGGAACAAGTTGAGCATTATAACCTTCTTCTACGGCTATCGTGAAAAACTCTGAGCATCGGTTCGATGCAGTGTGTTTGACACAGAGAAAGTCACTCACCACTTTTGTCCATCGATTATCGTTCAAACGCACTACGCGTCCATCCTCGGCAGCTTGGCATTTAGAACGTGTCTTTAAATTATCATCGTTAAAGCTTCCGATTTCCTCTTTCACTTGCACGGTTTTCCTGGAATTGACTGTTCTATTTACGCCCAATAAAGTTGAGTGATCTGTCATCCTGCTTGCGCAGCGATCGGGTTTCACAGGCACACATTAAGGTAGGAAAAATAGTGTTGTTAGGAAGTTGGCCAAGGAGTTGGGCCTTCTTTGTCTAATCCACTACATCTCTGATACTCTTTAAAGCTTTATAAGCTGCTCGCTTTCTCCTGCTCAACTCTGGAACTAAGTTGCTCGTCGTGTTAATTTCCCGACCAACGCAGTTGTAGCTGGAGCATAAGAAGATATTCGCACTATTTAAGCGTAAATGGGGCACCAGTGTTTCGCCTAGTTAGTGGGTTGGTGTTATAAAAACGGTTTCATCAAGTAGTTGGCGAAAACCGTTTTTCACACCCACGCTGTCCCATCCACTATTAGCCGCAGTTCTTGAGGGTGGTGGTAAATAATTTTGGCGAGGTGGAATCGCCTTGTCTAACCTGTCTTTTAACGTCTGTGTTAATATCGATGTAGAATGGTAATATCCTGGTTGTGAATAGTTTATATAGCTTACGAAGAACCTTCATTTACTGAGGAGAGACTTACTAGGTGTCCAGGG
Source organism: Angiostrongylus cantonensis (assembly GCA_009735665.1). Taxonomy (NCBI): domain Eukaryota; kingdom Metazoa; phylum Nematoda; class Chromadorea; order Rhabditida; family Metastrongylidae; genus Angiostrongylus; species Angiostrongylus cantonensis. The sequence continues at coordinate 29,482 of MQTX01000238.1, read as the reverse complement.
CTTCCTTGACTGCTTCAATCTCAACTATGTCGAAAGCTTAACTTAAATCGACGAAAGGTGAGATGGAAGAGTCTTTTGTACACTGGCGATACGTCAATGAATCTGATTGTCACATGGCTGTGGTCCATCTTACTGAACATTTTCGAAACCTTGTTTGTCCGAATGTCTCTCTTTCGTCCAGTGTTCTACCACTCCTCTTTAGGACGTCTCAAGTGAAAAGTTTGTAAACGGCAGACGGCAAGTAGATTGGGCGATAGTTTCCGATGTTGCAGAGGTTCCCTTCTTGAACAACAAGGCAAGCTTTGCTTTCTACTGAATATGAACTTTGCAACCATAACGTTTGCTCAGATATTTGCAAAACTCCGTCGCAGGTGTCTGCGGTGGGTAACGAACCCGCTATTACCCTTCCGAGGCTGAAGCGTTCACCACCACACCATGCAAGTCCTTCGCTTCGCTTGTCTCTCTATTGCTTTCTATCCTTATAGCTAGTAATAGCGCGTTCGTTTCCTACCGCAGACACCTGCGTTCCGGAGTTTTGCAAATATCTCAGAAACATTGTCGTTATATTTCGCTTAATACCCTACCGTAAAAGCTGTAGTAGGCAGAATGTAAAAAGTAAAACATTATAGATTTTGCGTTGTGATAGGTAACATGTGGGAGGACAGAATAGTGAGTTTATTAGGACTGGCGAAAGGTTCTCAGTGTGAGTAGATGTCATTGTGTCCGCACCTGGGGCTGTTCGATTGTTTACTGGCGAAATATCATGATCGATTTCGGGAGGGAAAACCGCTGGTACAGCACATCCATCCTACTTTACTTCGCATCAGTTGAAAAGTATGTGGCCATTAGGAGATCCGAGTTGCAGTTTTGAATGATATTATCCGTTGCCTTTCTGGAAACGGTAACTATTCCGTCTGGGCCTCGGAGTGAAACCATCTCAGCATTGTAATTGGTGAAGTGTCGTCGGGCTCTGCGAATGGCTTTTCCTGGCCTCTGCAGCTTCGGCCATAACTGCTCCTATCATCACTTTACGATCTTCTTTTATCGCCTGTCTGCGTTATTTCCTAAGTTCGGTCGCGAAATTGCGGTTCCCTGTAGCTTGTGCGGTCGCGTTCCTGCGTAATAGCTCCAGTATTTCTGGAGACAAACGTCTTTCGGTGATTTCTGAACTCCTGTCTTTCATAACGCTTACATAATGCTGTTGAATGAGGCAATTGTATTCCTCGTCGGTGGAATCTTCTCAAAAACGGATTGGTGAACTGAATAAACCTCAGTCTATGGTGATTTTGGGACTTCATTTTTTGAATTTAGCGGTTTTTTCACCTTTCTGCGAGAAATAGTATCTTAAGCGAAGGAGACGATGGTCTGATACCGTATAAAATTTTAGGACAACAGCGATATCGGTAAGACAAATCCTTCGATTTACTATGATGCGGGTTGTTTCGTTATGGTACCCTCGAGTGGGAGACTCCCACGCCTAGCGTTGGCGGTGGGGCTTCTGGAACTGCGAGTTGCATGAATGGTCTTTGTTGTCGTGATCAACTAAGACAGCTGCTCACACTGCACGTTGCATTCCAATTCGAGGGCCATAATTTGACGTTGCTCAAACGCTTTTCTGCGTCCGCTCACAATGTTGAAATTTCCAATAATGACCTTAAAACATGTATAGTCTTCTCAATGGAACTTACAAATGCGCCCAACTCAACTCCAAATAGAACGCTTCGACTTTTTCTTGGTCACAGCTTAGTGTCAATGCATAGTAGACGAAGATTGCCAAAGCGAATATTGATCCACGTTTGCTCATGTGTAAAAGTCCAATTCGAGCTAATAGTCTTTCCAAGGGATCACTTTTCATAGCCTATTTGTCTTGATGAAAACGTCAACGCCGTCAACTCCTTTGTTGTCGCGCGTTCCGCGAAACGGTTCCTCTCCGATCTGGTAGAAGATGTTGAATGTGTGACGTCTTCTCGTCTCAGCCAATTCGATTACTTTACACTTCATTTTTCTTGCCTGCAAAGTGGGGTCCTCCATCGAGGACTCAGATACAAGTGAGCGCACGTTGCAAGTACATTCGTCACAATCAGTCCTCTGTGATCTAGGTAATCTAGAATGACCCTGAGATTTTAGTAGCCTCTCCATACTCGTTTTACTCAACGCTGTTTTATCAGAGTTTTATCGGAGATTACCTGTTATTCAGCAACAGAGCAAAGGCCGCTTTTGGTCTGCGGTTAAACATTCCCCCTCCTATCCGCCGGAGGGACGTGCCAGGTTGCCTCGCGTCTAATCAGCATAAGACTCCTCGATCCTTGGTTAAGACTAGGTGTTTTCCTTAATCCATACTGAAACGCGGCAGCAATGCTATCTTGGATTTTAGAGAGAATGGAGGTCATTTACTGCAATGCAAGCCATCCGCGATCTCCCTGTGCAGCACGAAAGAGCAATGAAAATGTACGGTTTTTCAACTCAGCAGCTAACGTGACTTTTAAAGGAGTGCCTAAACAGCCCAATTTTCAGATGGTTCGAGGAGTATTTCACACAAATGAGAAGGCTGAAAATAGGACATCGATTGGCACTAAGCTTTGCCATTGGACGTATGTTTAGGGTGGAAGCATGAGTAATCGATGATTGGCTCTTACTCTAATTTTTATATAAAGATGATTTCCAGTTGTTAGCCTCTCCATACTCGTTTTACTCAACGCTGTTTTATCAGAGTTTTATCGGAGATTACCTGTTATTCAGCAACAGAGCAAAGGCCGCTTTTGGTCTGCGGTTAAACATTCCCCCTCCTATCCGCCGGAGGGACGTGCCAGGTTGCCTCGCGTCTAATCAGCATAAGACTCCTCGATCCTTGGTTAAGACTAGGTGTTTTCCTTAATCCATACTGAAACGCGGCAGCAATGCTATCTTGGATTTTAGAGAGAATGGAGGTCATTTACTGCAATGCAAGCCATCCGCGATCTCCCTGTGCAGCACGAAAGAGCAATGAAAATGTACGGTTTTTCAACTCAGCAGCTAACGGCATTTTTAAAGGAGTGCCTAAACAGCCCAATTTTCAGATGGTTCGAGGAGTATTTCACACAAATGAGAAGGCTGAAAATAGGACATCGATTGGCACTAAGCTTTGCCATTGGACGTATGTTTAGGGTGGAAGCATGAGTAATCGATGATTGGCTCTTACTCTAATTTTTATATAAAGATGATTTCCAGTTGTTAATCAGGACGTCACAATGAGACCAACAACTGTTGCCCATCAACTGGTTTTGGATCATGTACAGACGAAGGCGTCAGAAGGTTAGCCGAACAAACACCTCTATCAACGATCGATACGAAGGTAAGGGGCGAGATCACGCGTAATCTCGGGGCATTCTTCCCTGCTATTCATTGTAGGATGTTAGAAGGGCTCTAATTTTTATATAAAGATGATTTCCAGTTGTTAATCAGGACGTCACAATGAGACCAACAACTGTTGCCCATCAACTGGTTTTGGGTCTTGTAAAGACGAAGGCGTCAGAAGGTTAGCCGAACAAACATCTCTATCAACCATCGATACGAAGGTAAGGGGCGAGATCACGCGTAATCTCGGGGCGTTTTTCCCTGCTATTCATTGTAGGATGTTAGAAGGGAGATCTAGAGAAATCGGTAGCGATAATTGAAATACCACCGAATACTCTTCGTCGTCAATTGGTTCGTAACCCTTTGTATGACCGTCTATGTGAAACAACAAACTGCGTAATTTGCCGTTCCGGCAGGGACGGTGATTGCATGAGTTCAGGTGCGATATACCTGATCTCTTGCAAGGATTGCGGATATGAATATATTGGCGAAACGGGCAGACCCTTGTGTATCCGTATAAAAGAACACCTAGATGGCAAACGAAAAGCAAGACACGAGCACGCCACTAGGCACGCATAGGATACAAAAGCATAGCGGAAACGATTTTGAAGTTAAAGTCAATATCCTCGCACAGGAAACTAAGACACCAAAGCGCAAATTCCTCGAGGCTTTTTGGATAAATGCCAAAATTCCCACAATGAATAGCAGCGAGAACAGTCCCGAGATCACGCGTGATCCCGCCCCTTACTTTCGCATCGATCGTTGACGGGGGGTGCTGCAGTCGTCAGCCTTATGCGACTCTGAGCGGCTGTTCTTCATCGGTGGAGGACAGAAGAAAAAAGCGGTGGGTTTTTTCGAGAAGCCGTAGATCTTGTAATTATCGCTAAGATTTTCATCCTTTTGTTTGTGCTGTTGAAGTGTTTGACCTAGTAAGTTGCGTATTGGTGTACCCTTTCAGGCTCGGAAGAAGGCGATTCTGCCGAAACGTCAGCTACGATAGTGTTGTATGTGTATTATTGTATGGAAGTAAACGTATGCTGTTCAACAATCTCGCGATTGCTGAGAGAAAAAACGACGAATTTATAATCCAATGCCGAGGTTAATAGAAAGTCGATCCTGGGTATCATCTCTATCAGCCTTGTGCTAGCTCAACAGTTCAAGACGTTATAAAGATTATCGTTTTATTATCCACTGTATAAATAAAAAGGTGAACAAATGTTTTCAGTTGGCGAATAAACGGTCGGAGTACATAAAATTCGCACGAGAGGAACCGAAAGGAAATTGGGGTCCATTATTGAATCAACATATCCGTCAATCATCACTTAAATCAACATATCCGCATGTGCTTGCAACACAAAGTGGTAACGGAAGGCAGTAATGAAAAGTACTGGTCCATTAGGTCACATCTCACCCTCCACACAGAAAATATGAACATTTTTTCGAGCAGCCACAAATGTTTTCTGTATAAGAAGAGGACAAAGGGTAGAGTCCACGGAATCCAATGGCTGCAGAATGGTGGCTACTCAGGATAGGTTGAAAAGAAAAGCGACGTTTCTAAACCAAAAGTCTAGCGAAATGAGGTTCTGTTCACCCTAGCCGTCATTTCCAAAAAATGAGAACAGTTATAAAGCATTGTTTAAAAAGGACGAGTTTAGAGAAATCGCCTGTGGCGCAGTGCTTGGAGGCGCCACTGCGACACGCACGTGGAGTCGATCTCTGCCCCCATTGCCCATCAAGCCTTCCATCCCCCCGGGGTCGGCAAATTGGTACCAGACTTGTCTGGGAGGATAGCAGCACTGGCTCGATACATCGGCCGGCCACCGCGAGTCATTGTAAAGGCCAGATATGCATTCAATCACCTCCAACGATACTTAATGAAGTCGAATGCATGGCGCATCCCTCAGGGATTGATCAACGCCGAGAGCTTTATCCTTTATCCTTTAAAGAAATCGGTAGCAGTGATTAAAATATCATATCACCGAACACTCTAAGACGTCAACTAGTCCGTAACCGATTGTATGAGCGCGCTTGCGAAACCCGAAATTGCATAATATGAGTTTAATAATATTCTTCCCTACGGTTTACCCCTCATCGTGGTTGGGAGGTGTTCCTGGGTGTATGGCTGCGATGTACAGCGAAAAGATTCGTCTCTCCAGCAAGGTCTCCCAGGCTGAGAAGGAGGAATTTGGGTGTATTGTGAAGGCGTTTCCATCAGAAAGCCCTAGCTAAGAGTGAACCAATACCATGATCCACCACAGTCCTGGTATCAAAGTCGTATGGTGGTAAATCTTCTTCTAATCCACAAGGACTGCAGCTGCCTGTGGTGGTGAAGACTTGGGGCAGACTTTGGTCTGGCTGACCTCGGGATTCCAAGGAACCACAATGGCTTAATCAGCAAATCTCCGAAAAATGGTGATTATGATGGGGCACGCACAACCACTGTAGACGGGTAGTTCAATTGTCAAGTAAGTAAGTATAATAATGTTGCCGTGCAGCAAAGACGGTGATTGTATGAGTTCTACCACGGTATAACCAATTTCCTGTAAAGCATGTGGTATGGATGCACCTCATCATAAGATCATCGCACCTGCAAAGCGGGAGACCACTGTGTTGTCGTATAAAAGAGCACCTATTTAAAAATACTTAAAGTCAAAAAAGACACTTCACTAGACACGCATAGGACCCAAAGGTATAGCAGGAACTTTGAAATAAAAGTGCCTGACTTTTATAGGAGTTTAATGCATCAACTCGTAAAACCCTTGAAGCATTTTGAGTGGATTCAAAAAATCCAAAAATGAACCGCAAGGAAGAGTGTCATGTGGTCACGCTTGACGTCGCGCCATAACTCAAGCTTAGTTTTCCTACCCTTACCTAGCTAAACTCCTTAGCTATTTAAGATTCTTAGCAACTGGTCTTCATTAAATAACTAAGAAACCTAAAAAAAAGAAAATAGCAAGAAATTTTCAAGTTAACTGAGCTGACATGAAGTTGCTATGAAAACCATTATTCGGTTAAAGTTTTGGAGCCTTCGCCCTCCTCAGAGCCGCGTTGATCGGAGTATGTTAATCCGCAGCCAGTCGTTGCCGCGATGTGGCCATTCGTAGTCACATCAAGTCGAATCCAGTGGATGGAACAACGCTTGAATGCTTGAATTTATTCAACGACGCAAAACATTTTATTTATGCAGAACAAGCGTTGATAGATCAGCACCTTTAATGCGATCTTCTTCGGGCGGCCAATTTGTCCTGTAGCAGTCGGTAATTTATTTGCTGGAGCGTTGTGCTTCACTTAAAGTCTCAAAAAGCAGCTTTCATTGAACCTTTGTAATAATAAGCAATATTTTCGACTAGAAGATTCGGCTTTTACATCGTCCTTGAGCGGTTGGTCACTTTTTCATTCCAACTTTGGTTTCTCATTTCGGTTTCAACATCTCTTCGAATCAACTAGTAGGAAGACAGAGCGAAGAATTCGTCGCCAGAAGCACACCTTCCTCTAATCCACATGTGGTGATAACCTGAATACGTCCTTGCAAAGTTAACTGAGGGCTCCAAGGAGAACAAAGTTGCACGACCAACAATAGACCAGCCTCAGTACCCCGCGCACTGAGCGCTCGACGTCAAGCGGTGAGACGACCGGTGAGAGGCCAGAAAATCTCGGGTTGCGCAGGACGTCATTGGAACAGGATCTGACGAATACACGCACGGCACGTTATGGAGATTGTTTCTTACTGTGCACGTATAATGCCAGAATACTTTCCACAGATGCCAATCTTCACGCCCTTCTTGTACCCGCTGATGACATCGAACTTCATATGATCGCACTACAAGAAACAAAAATCACGAGGGCATACGCCAACTAAACAACGGGACTCTTGTCGTCCGCTCTTCCGTGGAGAAAAGATCCCGTAACGAAATGTCGGCGGTGTAGGCCTTGTCGTCCACACTTCCACTGTCCATCTTGTCGACTCATACGAGATCCTTTTCCCTCGCATAGCCGTCCTACGTGTTCACCTGACGCGTCACAAAAAGACCACAGTCATCAACTGTTAGTCACCGACCGAAGCAACTGATGAGTACGAATTAGACGTGTTCTATTATCAGTTGGAGGAGGCTCTCAGCAATGGTAAGGCATATCATAAATTTGTTGTCGAAGGTTTCAGCGCCAGAGTAAGAAAGGTTGATGAGGACGAGTATAGGATCGACAATTTTGGATTAGGAGGAAAAAATGAGAATGGGAACCGTCTCGCAGGACTCGCGTCAGCAGCACGTCTCTTCCATGGAAACTCGTTTTTCCAGAAGAAAGAAAGCCGCCGCTGGACATTGGAGTCTTCCAACGGCATGACTCATGCGGAGATCGACCACATTCTGACAGACAGAAGATGGTGCCTACTTCACACATCGGTAGTCCCGTCATTCTGTACTGGCTCCAATCACCGCTTTCCTCGCGCGAAGATTCGATTCAGCTGCAAGCTGGAAAAGAACTCTCTTCATCAACCACGAGGAAAAAGTCTAGCTGTATATAACGAGAACATTCTGAACGAAGTCCTATCCAAACGTGACTGGCAGATTAAAGAAGACCTGACCGAAAACTATGAACTCCTTGTCGAAGGACTGAAAAGCTGTGTCGAATTCGCCTCAGTTCCTCAAGCAAGAAGATCAGATCGCATCTCCATTACTACTAAGGAGTTGCTCGAAAAAAGAAGGGAACTGAAGCTTGATCTTACTGCAACACGTTTCACATCGCTAGTAATAAATGCCAGCTGCAGAAGAGCTTTGCAGGATGATCTACATCGGTGCAAGCAGAATAAACTACTGGAAGCAGCAGAGAAAAAAGCAGTCTGAAAAGATGCTGTCGAGTCTTGCGTTATTATAATGCTTCGTTGTCAGTTCTAATGAACGAAGATGGGATCGCCAAAACTTTCCACCATGATGTGGAATTAATAGCGGAAACGTTCTACGCCAACCTTTTCCGTTCCACATCCCCGGTCCCGGACCCTAATATCCCCGCTGGAGAAAAATTACCTGAAATTCTTCCGTCGGAGGTTTGAGTTGCGATAGAAAGCATGAAAAGAGGCACAGCTCCAGGACCCGGTAATATTACTGCCGACTTTCTTAGAGCTGGAAGCCACAATTTACAAGTACTCGCAAATCATATGACAGCCTTCCTGCAAAAGAAAAAAAATCCCAGACCAGTGGAGAACGTCGCGCACGGTCATCCTGCCTAAGAAAGGAGACCGAAGGGATCTTCGTAGCAATCGTCCCATATTCTTGTTGAGTGTTCTCTGCAAGCTCTTCACGTACATTATCCTCTCGCACATGTCAAGGGCATTGGATGAGAAACAACCTGTCGAGCCAGCAGGATTTCGAGAAGGACTTTGCTGCATGGACCACATCTAAACCTAGTCCAGGGTCATCGAAGTTTGTTGGAAATACCACTTGCCTCTAGTTCTAACCTTCGTCGGCTATGAAAAAGCGTTTGACAGTTTCGAAACGAATGTCATCCTATCAGCGCTCGTCCACCGAGGAGTGGGCCCTTCCTACAAAAGAACTCTGCGCGATTGTTATCGGAACTGTACTACAGAAATACCGCTTTTCCATCGACCTCTTACCATACTCATAAGTGGTTCGACAGGGCGACACAATATCGCTGTAGCCGTTTAGTGCCGCACTGCAGTGGATAACGAAGTCACTCGACTGGGATGAGAAAAGCATAGGTTTTGATGGAATATCCCTATCAAACTTTTGTTTTGCCAACGACATCGTAATCTTCTCAAGATATACCACCGAAGAAGAATAGTTGATCAACGAGCTCAACGAAGCGGGGAAAAAGATCGGACTGTGTATAAATCGAAAGAAGACCCAGTTCATGAAATACCCATGGTGCCAGAGGGAGAAAATTAAACTGGATGGCTTTCTGATTGCAAAGAACATCTGCTACGTATCCTAGGCGATAAATGAACATGGAAAACGACACGAGGAGAGGAAGGAACTGTACAAAAAAAAGGAGAGCAGTTTGGGTCGCAATCGGGCCTATTAAAAAAGCCGACGACCAAATGAAGGTCCCGAAAATCTGCGCTCACCTCTTCGATTCTACGGTCCTCCCAGATGTTATTCTACGGTCACGGTCCTATGTTATGCTGCAAAGACGTAGGATTGATGCCCCAACCACGTCAAGAATGCTTCGCACTACTCACAGGGCGCTTTAGCGATGTCTTCTTAGATATAACTAGCGCTCTAAATTCCTAGTCGGAATGCGAAGCTCTGATTTTCGAAATCTGTCACATCTTCGAGGTCCAGGAGAATATGCATCGATAGCGAAATATAGATGGGCCGGTCATATAATTGGAAGAGCAGATAATAGTCGAAGAAACATAATAATAGACAGTCGAAGAGAACTGCAAAGTGTACTCCACGAGAATGAATGCAAACGTCTTCTAGGATGGCCACATACACTTGTTTGTCTTCGTAGACAAAATTACATTGGACTCGCACGTGCTACCACGCTCAAACAAAACCACCACCACCACCATGGACGACGACTGCGAGAGAAAGGAACGAAAGGCTGGAGTCTGCACATCTTTTGAAGACGGGTCGCCCAAGTATCCAAGTATCCAAGTGAGTCAGTTTTCGGCTCAGCAGGCACGAGATTTGTATAGAAACTCTTTTTCAGAACATACGCAAAACCTTAGGTTTTAACTCTTTTTTGATGAGCGCACGCGAGGTTGATAAATGTATTTATATTCGTTTGTTTTCGGTTAACCTTTCGACGTCGTCGTCTTCATCAGAGCCGATGATCCGAGTCGATGGTCCACATTTGTTCATCGTCTCGATGTGGCGTGTTCGTCTTCGTGTCGAGACAGGCCTCTTTTAGCGGACGATCTTATCGAATGAGGCATACTAACTCGCTGATGCCTTTTTATAGCAGGATGTCATGGCTTATCATCCTCAAACAAGGTCTAACAAGGTCGGTTTTGAAACATTGTTGTTGCTGAGTTATTTGCAAAGCTCTGGACCGCACGTGTATGCGGTGGGAAATGAACGCGCTACTAGCCTTTCCTTTCCGGGGGCTAACGCGTTCATCACTACACCATGCTGGTCTTCCGTTTTGACTTTCTATCAGCCGCGTTTTCTGGGTTTATCAACAATCGCCCGTCAACGGGTTTGATCTGGGGGGCACAAATCGGAACTGAACTTAGTTAAACAGAGGCTGTAGTTGAAATCACAGTGCTAACTTTTTGTTCGCTGCCTACTATAATTTTTCATGGCAAGGTATTGTGAAATAAAGCCATAATGAAGCTGAGATATTTGCAAAATTCCGGGCTGTAAGTGCCTGCGTTAGAGAGCGAACGCAACATTACTCTTTCTGGCGGGTAACGCGTTCACCGCCACACCATACGGGTCCTTTACCTGTCTCTCAGCTAGTTTACTATCAACATCAGCAATCACCCATCAATGGCATTGGGCTGAGGAGTGCAAATCGGCATTGAATCCAGTTAGATAAAGGATATTAGTAAACGAAAGGTGAAGATGACGAGCCATTAGACGAATAAATCTGTATATAAGCCTCGTGTAAGTTCAAGATTTAGATGCATGTTGATTCCAGAATCGAATTTCGAACCTTGGCAATGAATTACAAATGCGTCGTTTTCTTGCTTAAAAATCGTGACGTTGTTATGGAGTATACTTTGCTTCCATGTGAAGAAACCATACAACACAACAGCTGACGTTTCGGCAACATTGCCTTCTGCCGAACCGTTTTTTACGTGTCTTTCACTGAGAAAGAAAGGAACAGCAGATAGTAGTCGCATATGGCTGAGATTATTCCTCCAGCGTCTCCATTAGCAATTTTTGCTGTTTGTTAAAAACAGCGAGAAAATGGAGAGTTAATAAAGAACAAAGTATGACGTTGGTGTTATGGCGTAAACAATGCATTCACTTTGTTATGGTAGCTCAGCCGTCGTAGTAAGAACTGGCGTATATGTCATCGCTTAAAAAAGCTACGTTTCGGCAACATTGCCTTCTGCCGAACCGTTTTTTACGTGTCTTTCACTGAGAAAGAAAGGAACAGCAGATAGTAGTCGCATATGGCTGAGATTATTCCTCCAGCGTCTCCATTAGCAATTTTTGCTGTTTGTTAAAAACAGCGAGAAAATGGAGAGTTAATAAAGAACAAAGTATGACGTTGGTGTTATGGCGTAAACAATGCATTCACTTTGTTATGGTAGCTCAGCCGTCGTAGTAAGAACTGGCGTATATGTCATCGCTTAAAAAAGCTAAGCTAAGTTAGATAAGCTTAAGAAACGCTCAACATGATATCTCGGCTTTATGGATACAGTAGTATCAATGACGAATCTTGTCCGTCAAATGACGTCACGATCGCTTGCGATTAGAAGGCAGCACGGTTCGATGAAGGGGGAGCTAAGCGTGTGCGTCGACAAAGTGGGCGCATGAGATCCACAGATGCTGATCTGGTAAGGCTATTTAGCCGAAAGATTTCTAGGCAGAATTAAAGGTGAATATGTTTTAAATATTACGTAAAATTATGTAAACCGATGAAGTTGGCCGATTTATTTTTTGATTTATAGGATATAAATTTACTCAGATTCTTAGCTACACAAATGATTAATCTTTAAGTGTTGTTCAGATTCCAGGACGTTCTTCCGTTCTCGTTGCGCTGTAACCACAGAGGTGGTCGAGCTCATGCAGCGTTTTGTCTGCAAAATAAGGAACTCTTATCTTCTTTCCTGATAATGAAACCTCGAATTTTAGTCAAGCATTATTTTCTGCGAAAATTCTAAGCCGCCGTTCTAGCACGTTCTGACGTCATCTGAAAGAGAGATTGCCAGTCATAATGGGTAAAAACAAGATGCCTTTCGACTTGGGTTCTCATATGATTGCCGCAATTTCTGTAATTAGTTAGACGATCGCCCAAGGACTATTTAACAATCCGATTACAAAAGTATACTAAAAATCCAGTTCTTCCGTTCTCGTTGCGCTGTAACCACAGAGGTGGTCGAGCTCATGCAGCGTTTTGTCTGCAAAATAAGGAACTCTTATCTTCTTTCCTGATAATGAAACCTCGAATTTTAGTCAAGCATTATTTTCTGCGAAAATTCTAAGCCGCCGTTCTAGCACGTTCTGACGTCATCTGAAAGAGAGATTGCCAGTCATAATGGGTAAAAACAAGATGCCTTTCGACTTGGGTTCTCATATGATTGCCGCAATTTCTGTAATTAGTTAGACGATCGCCCAAGGACTATTTAACAATCCGATTACAAAAGTATACTAAAAATCCACGCATCCAATTTTGAGCCTCCATCCAACTTCGAAAGCGTGTACAGACCACTCAAGTTTCTAAAATGGGCTTGTGGTGCGACAAGCAATTTTTTACAATTACATCACCCTATAACGCTTCTTCCACGGATGTTAGCATTTCCTCATTCGATTCATTCCCTCGCATTTATCATCCACGAAGGTCTTTGAATTTGACCGTGGCTAGGATACTGCTTCAAAAATTTTGGATTTCTTTATAAGTGTCTTTGAATGCATGTCAGACTTATTCTCCATGTAACCCTAGGACAGCCGTGGTTAGGCTTTTCATGGTCTTCACAGAAGTCAGTTGTCGGCTTTTGCGGATTGAAGGGAGCTTCTTAGACAAATGCAGCTGCAACTTCCTAATTATACCATTACGATGCAAACCAGGGCATCGCTTATGTTCAACAGTATTTAACATGGCGCTATCTGTATCGACACAATGAACATTTAATTTTACTTATTTACTTCACTCGAGATTACATATATTACTTTTTATGGATCTTAGGACTTTGCACACGATTGGTTTTCTTGCTTCTCTTATCCACGATGCTCCTCGAACTCTTTTTGCCCTAGCTTCTATTGCTGTATGAGGAATTTTTTCGACTTCGTTGTCCTTGTGGTGAACATTTAATTTTACTTATTTACTTCACTCGAGATTACATATATTACTTTTTATGGATCTTAGGACTTTGCACACGATTGGTTTTCTTGCTTCTCTTATCCACGATGCTCCTCGAACTCTTTTTGCCCTAGCTTCTATTGCTGTATGAGGAATTTTTTCGACTTCGTTGTCCTTGTGGTAATATCTCAGCATTTTTGTAGTTGTGTTTCATCAGCTTCTGAGTGCTTATTTAGCGCCGATCTTTTTTCCTATTTTTGCTGAAATTTTGGAAATGATCTGCTGAACAAAACCTACACCGGTTATTGACTTTGTGGTACACAATCAATTCCACCCAGAGTACTTAGTAAAAATTGAGCTAGTATGAAAATAACTATTATTTGAGGTATTCTTGTAACTTTAAAAAATTACGGTAACGATGGTTTAGTTCATAAAGTCACTGAAAGAAATATTGACAACGAGAAATGAACACGCGTACGCCATTCAGGAGACCGGCAATCGTTCGTGGTGCCTATCTGTCACTCCATCGCATAGCAGCACTCATTCATAGGAGTCCATACAATCACAAGTCGTACCACATCAGATAGCAGTTCTGTGGCAAAATGAATGCGGAATTAGTGTGGAATATCATTAAGGTTATCGATGATATAATGACAACTACTGATTAACGTGATCACCGGCAAAGCACCTAATATTCACAAGTCATTTCGCCAACACCATTTCAGCACCATTCCATTTTAATTATTTCACAAAGCGTTTCAACTATGCCTTCTAAAATATAACAGACACACTCAATATCCGAATGCGAAGTTCTGATCTTCGAAATTTGTCTGGTCTTCGCAAACCGAGAGAATGTACGTGGATAGCGAAAGACAGATGGGCCAGTCACATTATAAGCAGAAGATACAACAGGTGGGAGAAAAGAAATGTAGAACGAGCTCCACGAGAATTCAAAGGTCATGTCGGGTGTTGTACAGGCGTGTTCGTAACCAAAGTTAGTCAGCTGTACTCTCAGATGGATTTGTTTCACAGACCAGGGTGCGTGGGAAGGAAACGAATGACAAATGTGCTGGGGTCCGCACAAGTCGTGAAGACGGACCATCCAAGTATGCGAGGGAGTGAGTATCCATTTCACCACATATTTCACGGACTGTGACATATTTCAGTCTATGCACGATATAATGGTTAGAAATCAACCGCTTTCAGATATAACGAAATCTTTAACCATTTTTAAAAAATTGCGCGTATTCTCAGCTTGATACTTGAACCGTCTGCTATTACGTGACATGCAAATCCCAATACATTTTTTACCAGACTGTATACTGTCGTGTAAGTAATTTTCTTTCGAAGCAGTTAAATAGCTACGCAAAGTTTCACAGAACATAAAGTCGTTGATCTCGGCATCGAGGCGAGATTTATTGGTTAGTGACCGTGTTTGTGCCAAGAAAATCGCATTTTCAAAATTCGGTTTGCTACTGTCATTCGGTTTGCATAACCGTAGCTTCAAGGTAAACTACTTACTGTAGACCGACACCGTGGCACCTTCTCGTGAAGATGCTTAGAAGAATTTTCTAGAAAAAACGTGCAAATACTGTAGAAAACACGAAAGCAGCAGATGAGTGTTAGCAATGCAAAATAGTTAAGGTCTGCTCATTTGCTAGTCACTAAGGCATTAAAAACATTGTTCTAATTTCTTTTCTGACTCTATAAGATGACGAAGGCCCACATCGCAAGGGTGAACGTATCCTGTACAATCGGCGACTCACTGAGGAAGAAAAGGAGACTACACGTTAGCCGAGTAGATTTTCGTTACAATCTCATGTTAAGAATCAATGAATGATTGCACATTGTTCTGAGGGTTGTTAAACCATTCTAATAAGTAAAATAAGATAGAGAATAAGACAGAAAGTCAGCTTATCGCATCTTCATGATGCATCCTGTCTCTGCAACGACACGGGCAGCATCGAATGCGCACTGTTCAGGTCGTCGCGCTTCGCAATACGTCGTAAATCAACAACGTTTTCTATTTTTCATCGCGAAGTCGAGCGATTTGTCAGTTACGGTGATCGAGACAGCGTCGTAAATATAGATGATAGAGGCGATTAGATCGTCAGCAGAGATTGTTCGTCTTCTGTTGCTGGAATCGGAGACGCTGAGAATAATACGAAAAAACAGATTTGAAAAAAGGAGAAGTTCCGCGAAATTTTTGCCAACAATCGAATATGATTTATATTACCAGAATACTTTGAAATGTCATCGTCAATATTTTCAAGTACCTAAGTCACGCTATTTTCGTTAAATAGTTGAGCAAACTTTGATCGGAAAGAGCATTTTGTTTTTATGAAATTCTTTCTTAACCTTGTGTAGTCTGTACACTTCGTGTATATTTTTGTATATGTACACATGTATACTTGTGGAAGTGCAGTCGTATTTGGCGCTTCTCATCTTAGCTCGAGCTACTAGGGATATCTACTTTGTTTTATTAGGGAAAATTTTGAATAATTTGATATTTACTAAGAAGTGAACACTTACCACAGCTCAGAAACTATTTAGAATTCCATTTGTACCCATCACAATAAGTTGTAACACATCGGTGGTAAATCTGAATAGAAAGCGGGGTATTCATCAGTTGAAGTTCAACCAACAGCATAGTGTTAGTGTCCTCACTAACGTCCAAGGTTCGAAAACTTACCGATTCTTTCTGATCGATGATTTTCCCGAAGAAATTTACCACTATTCACCGATATGCTTATGAATGACGCTATCTTTTTGTTTGTGTTACCGGACCATAGCCGAAGCCCACTCATACGTCTTGAATTCCGTGTTCTATGTCAATTCAGGTTGTATCGGAGACCACCCAGCCGTTTTCACCGACGAGTACTGTAATCTATTATCCAGACGGCATGAGCGCAGTACTACGCAGCGCACTCATGAGCGATCGAGTGAGTGGTTTCGATCACTGCTCTCCGTATATTCTACACTGCCTGCGAATACCGTAACGTTTTTTTGCTGTGGCTGAAAGTAGTGGAAGGCCGATCGCAATCAACGTCATCCATCTACTAGCGACAGACAAATTGAACGGCCATCGAACGACGAAATAGTCTGGTTAAATGTGGAGAGCATAGAGTGAATTGTTTTATGTCTTACGAAAATCACCGCCACCACTCACACCAAGAAACGATTACGCGAGATATATGAGGTCATTAACTTCAACTGGCAACATTTCCCAAGTGTATTTCACTTAAGAAGATCTTATACTCTTCTAAATTACCACTGTTTGATCGTCTCTAAATGTTTGTTGGATAACTGTGATGGAAGTCTTGAACGTCACATAAGATGTCCAACGATATTTGTAAGGTGGATTCATCTGAATTTCCTTTTCTTTTAGGCACTGCTTCATTTGTACATCTCTGATGACTTCATGCTCTGCTATCCCCAAACACTTTTCTGCCAAAAATCCTCCGTCTGTCAACGAACTAATTTTGCGCTACTGATGCTCGAATAAATAGAGGAGCGCTTGAGACAGACTTGATTTTTCTACTTTTTTTTTTACTCTGAAGAATTGAAGATCATGTGAAAATTTTGTCAGATCCAATGAAGCTCTGACTTTTTTGATTTCTTTCTCTAGTGCTATTTGCTCGCACTCTCCTTTGAAATCACATTCACATATGACGTTATGGTTATCGCGACTTATTTTTGTTGGTGAAGAATTGTTCCCATATCTGAAGCTTTGAATTTGAAATGAGCTAGAAAGAAGAGCAATCTGCTCTTCCAAACGATAAAATTCGTTAACCAATTTAATTGCTCATTTTAGAAAGTCGTAGATTTTAGCGTCAACTTTAACGATTTCAAATATAGCATCATTTCAATAAGACCGAAAGTTAACGGAATGTGTGTAGTGCAGTGATTAGAGGTGCGTGCAACGTAACGTATTGGTTGGATGCTGCCCTACCGAATAACCAGTCCTCCCAACCTCCTAGGTCAGAAAATTTATACCAGGCTGGGATGAAAAGATAGGCACACTGTGACTTAGTACATTGGTAGGGTTCTGATAAATGACTGGAATTGTTAAATACGCATTCAATCGCCTCAGCGATGGTAAATGGAGTAGAATACATGGTGTTTCTCTTAAGAAATGTTCAATGCTGAACGCCTTGTCATTATTTGTTGTTTGAAAATCGTAAAGATTCTAGAAGCCACCCATTTCAGATTTGTTGTTTTTAAAGTCTATATTCATCCAGCGGTTTCCTTGCGGCTGAGTGAATGAAATGTCCACAAGTGTCTAACTGTGAATAACTGCGAGCAAACATCGGAAATCCTCAAAATCTTTACTCATTTGCAAAGCAGAGAACGAACCAATTCCATGTCATCGCTTAACATTTTGCCCATAGTTACTCTCACCTTAAGATAGTAAAGATAAAGTGATCACATTAAAGCTATAAACGTTTCATTATTACGCAGGCATATGGAGCCCACTTAGCTGTTTCTATGCTATACATAGATGAGTGCACACTACTGCTCCTTCGAAGATCGAGCTGCTCTAACCACTCGTTCTAGTTGACAGATTTTTATAGCAAAATTTCTTGGTGTAAAGTATGACGCTTGATTCGCTCATTCTTGGTAAAGGAAAAGCACACTGTATTGAATTAATCAATAAGTGTTCGTCAAATTATGAGTGACGTTATCTACGACTTTTTGACATCATTTTTATGTCTATGATAGGAGTGGTGTACAACTGATAGCGAACAACGACGACGATGATCAATCGCTATGATAGACGCCAGCCAGGTCATACATTAGCGTTCCGCATTACTCCATAGGAGAATGCATATTCTTTGTTAACATAATACAAGAACAGTTCTGGGTAGTAGGCATAAGTTCCATCAGGGTCAACCGGCATACTCTATTTAGTTGGTTGAAGAACATGTAAGCTAAATTTTACTTACTAACAGCTTAGCTTCTCAATGAATAATGAAAAACACTCCAGATTTTAAAAACTATTAATCTCGAAAGAAGCAGTGTAAAGTCTTATTTATGTATTAATATGGTTTTTGTTTGCATAAATTGCAATTTTTTGACTTTTCTAACAAGATAAAATGTTTCGCTTGATGGCAAATCTCCCTCCGATCCACAATGGCGGAGCCTGCTTGTGGTGGTAACGACATGGGATAGATTTTAGCCTATCTGACCTTGGGACTCCAGGGAACCGCATTGGGTAAACCAGCAAAACTATGAAAAATCAGGGTTATGCTGGGCAATCAGTGAGAATGGGTTATCGAAGTAAAAAAAAAGCATGAAGCTCTCTGCTTTGATCAATCCTTGAGGAATGCGCCATGCATTCGACTTCATTAAGTATCATTGGAGGTGATTGAATGCATATCTGGCCTTTACAATGTTTGGCAGTAGCTTACCGTTGTATCGAGCCAGTGCTGCTATCCACCAAGACAGGTTTGTTATCGACTTGTTGACCCAGGAGGGATGGAAGGCTTTGTGGGCCATGGGCGCAGAGATCGATTCCACTTGTTTATCGCAGTGCCGCCTCAGCCACTGCGCCACATGCGCCCCTGGGTTTTCGAAGTATCGAAGTAAAAGTATCTAATGAAACTAAATTGAAGCGACATATATCTCAGCTCTTTTTGAACCTCATAAATTAGACGGAAGATTATTGGAATCGATGGATTTTAACCTACTTTATACAATTCAGCAGAAAGTGGATCACGTTCTTTCCATGAATCTACATGGCTCTCAACTTCTCGTGCACTACAGTGATAGAAAAATCACGTCTGTTGTGGGACACCATTCAGTGGTGTTGCGTGTTGAAGCATTCGTCAATGAACAGAACATGATATTATGAAAAAGCGTATATTTCTAATTCCTTCTTTCAATTTTCGTATTCTATTATTTTCTCAGCGCTGTTTTACATTATTTTGATGCTCCCACTTTTAGTTGTTAAGAATACGGCTGCTATAATTTACGGAACTTTATATCAATTCTCCAGCACTGTCCTCCAGTTGATCAAATGATACGAGCTGGCACCATCAATCTTTTACATTCTTCCCTGTCGCGTGGCTCAACGTCGCTCGTAGAGACTCCGCTCGCCTCGAAGTCCGTCTGCTTTTCTGTCCAAAGGGCACATGGGAAAATGAGTAAAAGTTTTTCTGCTTTATTTTCGACAGTAGAAGCCTACATTGTGTTTCGTCATATCATTCCCCCATTAGTGTCTAAATTATCAATGCTGGGCTTAAAAATGAAGTTGAGATTTTACTGATTGCAAGGTGGTACAGATTGCTGAAAATCGTGAAGTCGGTACGGTAAATTGACCATTTTTTCAATTACGGTACACTAAATTCGACACACTGTTAAAAAAATTTGTACCACGTTTAGGAGTACTTACGAAGGTCGAAGTGCTGTTCCGATAAACAGTCTGACGCGCCGAGCGAACAGTGACTTGTAAAAAGCCTCGTGCAAATTACACTAGGTCTTGACAACCACCGATAAAATTTTGCCATTGATGAATCGTATTTGGAATAACACTATACCGGAGTTCTAAGATTCCGCTACCAGTTGGAGCTAATTCGCTGCGACAGAAACTGCGTAATTTGAGATTCGCGTGCGCCGCCACGAATTGGTCTGCGCTGTCGATGGCAATCGAGTTCGGGTGCTTGAGAGATCCAACTGGATCGTCTTTGCGGACACTTCTAGCTGTTTATTTTGTGATTCGAGTACATTTTTCGTAATAAATAATGGAATAAGAAAGCCGAAAAGGTTTCGTGACTTTGCTTAAACTACAGAAACTATGGCGTACTCGATTTGCTTGTTCATCACCAAGCCATATGGCTTCAATTGAGATAATTTTGTAGAACACTATTCCTGTAAATGCTCTGGAATAACTTTGTTTGGGTATGGAGAAAATATCGCTCACTCCCTGGTACAGTGCCTACTTGACTGGTTATTTGCCGATTGGACTAGATTTTCTTCCTGTGGGGTCTCGAACACTGCAGGGCGTTTTCAGGTCGTTGTCATTCATATTTATTTATACGATCTTATAAACTGGTCTTTTTGAGCTGACGGGAGGTTGATATAAGTTATCGTTTAGTTGTCACTGTATTGCTTCCACGACAGGAGCTACAAGTGGCACTGACCTCTTTGACTTGGAGTTCTGGATCTGAACAAAAAAAATTCCTTTCCTCGTTCGGTGGATGGATGAAACCTGCTTTAGAACGAAGTTCTACAGCTCGGAACATCGACACACAGTGAAACGCTAACAAATGAAAAGCCCTAAAAATAAACCAACAAACATTACAGACGTGCCATAAGAAGTTGTGATATCTTACAAAAGTACTCACTGTTAGCGATTACAAACACAAATAAGACGTCACTGCCTTCCTCACTATTTTCTCCATTTCACATACTTAGAATTTCCGCTAATAACGCGAAATTCGAATTAGCTCAATAAAAATTTAAGAGCGTCACAATCACCTATCCTACTAGAATATATCCGTTTTGAGTTACATATATCACGGAAGTGTTCAATTTTTATATTTCCAGCACTCCAGTGACCAGATAAGAAATTCTGACGCAGCTGTACTGATGTGGCCATCGAGGTTCACCTGGTCCCCCGTTGCCGTTTTTGTGTCCAGTATGCCAGTCTGTATGCATAAATGATCACCGTCTACTATACTTGACATGGGACGGGGAGTGGTAAAGCACAGATGAGCAATGGGCTTCTCTGACTATTCGGCACAACTAATAACACCAACGAACATCATCTTTCATTTGTATGCATTCCATCTAGGAAGAATCCACTTCGTGTATATTTTCTATGCATATCAAAGCAAATGATTAACTTTCTAGCCCAACTACTGACGTTTTCACACTTCCAAAAAGACCAGCAAGCGATATTTCGTAGAAGAGAGTTGGCGGTTGGCCAGTGTGAATCTAGCACTGTGAGGAGAAATAGGGGAATGCACAAATTAAACGTAGAAAGCGTGGTATTTAATCCCTTTACAGCAGACAATTGAGAGCAGAGTATTTCATTGGATGAGATAAAAACTGGCTTGACAAGCTTTCTTAAATTATTGTAACTTCTAAGCGCTATATTTCTTTTAGAACTTCTCTGTTCATAGTTTAGCAACTTCATTGAATTTGTATTAATCCGCCAGCTAAGCTACCGTGTCTGACCCAGTAAGCGCTGTTTTTCTAGAGTTAACGACTATTACATTTTGCTTAGCAAGCGCGTAGAATATAAATCATCTTTTCACAAGATAATCACACTACTACAGAGGATTAAAGTTTCTTTGGTGTTGAGCTGGGAAATTCCGCGCTGGCTAGCGGCGGCCGCTGACGGCCGGTGGCATCAGCGGCAAGTGTGCTCCGTTTGATGACGCCGCGGCTATCGCGGAATTCTATCGCTAGATACTCTAATACTCATTGACAGGTCGCTATAGAAGAGCTGGGTACTATGAATAACGCAGATCGTGCTACTTATTGGGATAAAGTAGTCCTCCAATCAGCATATACCAGAATACGAATCAAACGATAGCTAGCACAACTTTAGGAAACTTCTTGCTGCTGGACTCTAGATTACGGTTACGTTTAAGAAAATCGCAAACCCTTCTTGTTCAAACTAGGGTCCGTTGAAGATGTGCTCATAAAAGATGAAGACGTTGGAATGTTAGGCAAAGGAAAGTTGCTTTACAACCTCATGTAAGCTGAGCAATCCTAGGAAACTTATTGATTATTCACTCCGGCGCTAAATGAAAGTTGGTTTAATTACTATAATTATAAAACTTTAGCATATGGAAACTAAGTGTATGCAGAGCTACGTTTCCAATTTACTGCAGAAGGTTAAGAGGTATTCTATTTTCAGTATAAATTTATCGCGCATATCTTCGAACTTTTGCCTTCAAAGGCCTTCTTTTCTCAAACGAGAACAAAACTTTCAAGTGAGTTGCCATTGGTCTATCTGTCAAGAATTTTACATTAACGAAACATCCTTTTTAATTAATTACAAAACAACACTTTTTAATTTAAAAAGTTTGTGAAAATAATTCAAGAAAAATTCCATGAATTTTTCTTGAAAATTAGATCTGGATGGCCCTAGCAGTATTTGCTAGATCCAGAATACTCTAGTGATAAATTATACACAGGATTAAAGGCAGTAGGGAACGTAAGTATTTACGATTTGTCAAGAGGTCTCATCCTGAACAAGACCAGACTCGGTTTCACTCATCGACGACTCTTTCACTTTTTGTTAGTAATTCTTAGTTGTTCTATTGAACTTATAGCGAGGATTACGCACATGTAATCGAGAATTAGTGCTACGGATATGGATGAGACCGAAATGGCATTCGCGACGACGGCGATCTTCTGCGGGCTACTGTACGCGACGACGTGTGATGTCGCGCAAGCCCGATACCGTATGCCTACGAACGGGCGGTACCGTCGTGTGTCGTCGCTCAGCACCCGTCGGGTACACGACGCTCGCACGTCATACGCCTTGGCCTCAAACAAGTGTTGTGTCTGATAGTTCATTCTTATGTTAGATCAGGTTTGCACAAAGCATCTTATTCGTACAAAATCATGGTCTCGCCACTAATGACGACAACCTTTGACGTTGCTCCAGTTCATTTTGTGTGATTGTGTTTTGATTAGAAGATTACTTGGCTAGACGATTTCCTACGCATTGTATGTTATCTTGCCCAGCTGAAAAGAAAGTGAAGAAAAGGCGATTGAAAACTTCTGGATGATTTTGGCTTTACCAGAAATTGGAATCAATGACTTCCTATGACACTGTAAGCTGCAATTAGTTCCCAAGTGCGATTCCACTTGCTATAATTTGAATCCTCTTACGATTGTTGTTACTGGATACAATTTATTGTTATTTGCCAAATTTGCATAATTTCTGTTACAAGATTATTTTTAAGCGTTTGACATCTGATAAAAACAGTGCATTCCATTCATTTTCTTCCACATTTCATCGGTTTCGCTCTGAGATTCATGCAAAGACTGCTTTGCAAGAATGTTTCGCATGAAGTCATCTCCGTTCAGGGTCCTTTCTTCGAACATTTAGGGATCGAGTCTGTTAGCACAAGGCGGTGGCAGCATCACAAAGTGTTTGCAATGCTGTTTTTCTTGGCGCCTGTGACCTAGTGGTCGTGGTTAGAGCTAATATTTACACGTTACTCACCGTTAGTGTGCCACCGGAAGGCTGTAGTCGAGTGAATGAAGAGGCCGCGCTCTACCTTTGCCGACCGCCAACGTTAAGTTGATCAGCATACATCAAGGCTAATCCCCTAATTGCATCTGAATGGGTCTGGGAACATCGAGTAGACACTCCCATCCTTAACGTCGTTAGATAATCATGAATAGATTGCACTTATGCAACTAATGAAATTTATTCGCGTTAAGTTGTTAAGTGCATCAATGACATAAATTGTCATGATATTATTTGTAGATAATTTCTCCAGATTTGTTCGAAACGAAAGAACATTTGAACTTTTAATCATCTTCTCTTCTGATCCACTCGATATTAAAGATTTAGGAGCATTTTCTAGTCTTAATTCCATGATCCTCGTTTTTTCATGCAATGCTAAGCTGAGCAGCAGATTGTCAAGGTATAAGCTACCCTAACCACTCATTAGAGGCACCTTTTTAGAAATAAAGGTGGCTTGGTGGTCACAAGAAAATTCTACCTTAGCATTCGTATGCTTTCCATTCGGCTTCCCTATTTCGGCCATCATCAATACCTACCTTCTCAATGAATTTCATAGAACGAAACATAAGACTAGCGGTAGTAGAACGATATTATTGCCCAACAACACCACATCGCATGTTTCGGCCTCATGCGGAAGTATGGTTTTCCATTTCCTTCAGAATGTTTCCTTGTAAATTCTGTTATTGCTAATGACATACTGGTAATGGGAAATACGCTAAAACCGCACCAGTCTACTAAAAGAGAACAATCTTCTCAGATTACACGCTTCGCTGTGGATTTTGGACGATTCGGTCACTTTCGTCGTCTAATTTACGCCAAGGAATTTAATCAATCAGAATTCCGTTTGATTTGTTGCTATTCTATGATTCGATCCTACTCGATGGGAGCATCCAAGAGGTCATGCCAGACGGAATTCATTCTCTTCATTCTTCATTTCGATAAAATTTTTTCATCTTAATTGAAGTGGAAAAGCCACGACTGCTAAAGTAGGTCATGTTAACGCATTAGATAAAACATCTTTAAAAATAAAGCAGTAAAAATATTTTGATTTTTTGGATTACTGGAACCCAAGTAAGAGCAAATCAAGTCTCTTTTTTTTTCTAGTTTTTGAGGAACTTCAAGAAAAAGTTCACGGCGTTCTCTACACAATTCCGTCGAAAAATTCCATTCAATAGGTTTCGGTCAACATTGTGGTTTTTCTTTCCTCTGCTTCCGTTGTGTGATACTTCCCACTCAGCCACAGGTTGCACCTTTTTTTGGATTACGTTTCACACAAATCAGTTGGTTTAATTCAATTTCATTTTTCTTTCGGATAATAAACAACCGTGTTAGCGCATGCGGAGGATTCCTTTCAATGTGTGTGAACCTCTGTGGACTAGAAGTTTTCACGTCCCGATTATTGTCTTCACTGTAAAACTCATGAAGCGCGTTTTACACTCGATACAGTTTCACACCTGTTCAATCAGCTTTTTAACTTCCCACTATCCTCAAAGAATATGACAGTGTACATACATTCAAATTTAAGTATTTGCGAGCTCATTATGGTGTGGTAGTTGGTTGGTTACGGTAACGGCATGACTTTGTTTTGAATGAAGAGTCGGTTGCAAGAAAGATTACTGCTCGTAGCGATAAGGAATCGACCCTCTTCGTGTCAAATCAGCGGCGACCGTCTGACGACGTGTATCACCGACCGGTTACGGTATACAGCAGATCACGGTCCGCTGGCTAAATCCATAAAATTTCAGAAAAAGCAGATCCATTTGTGATTCTCTACATAGTGTGACTCTAACTAAAACGTCAAAAGTTTTGGTACTATAAAACTTTGTTTCTACAAGGCCTAGTGTTCGTCTTGTTCGGTTCTACTAAAATTTCATGTTTTTTCTTATTTTGCTTAAAAATCTGTTCTTTTTTTAATCAACTTTTCTTTGCAGCATTCAAACTAAAGCCATAAAACTTTGTTTCTACAAGGCCTAGTGTTCGTCTTGTTCGGTTCTACTAAAATTTCATGTTTTTTCTTATTTTGCTTAAAAATCTGTTCTTTTTTTTAATCAACTTTTCTTTGCAGCATTCAAACTGAAGCACCATGTGATCATTTCAGTAGCTCTAGCATTTCGAATACTCAAATTTTCTGTCTTTTCTTTTGAGTCGTTCCTTTAATTTTATTCACTCTTTATTTTTCACTACTCATATCAGCAAATTATGATTCGCATCCTCAGAAGACATCAACGCTCAAGTTTGACCTCTTGCTTAAACTTTTGCTTCCGTTCTTGAATTTATCTAGGAATAACTTAGAGTTTGATCAAGTATTTTTGGCCTATTTGTCTAAACATGTGTAGGGAAACATTCCGAAAAAAAGAGATTAAAGAGGATCTTAACTTTTTATTTACTACCTATTACATTTTTTCACGGCAGGGTGTTATGTGTGACTCAACCACAATTATGCTGAGATGTTTGCAAAACTCTGGGCCGCAGGTGTCTGCAGTGGGGAACGAACGCGCTATTACCCGTTCCGAAGGCTGACGCGTTTACCACCAAACACCATGAGGATCCTTCGTTTCGCCAGTCTCTCAGCTAGTTGTATCTAAATTAGAGGTAATTATACACCGCAAAAAAAATTTACAGTGAAAAATGGTGCTTCTTTCCCTATGATTGAAATGCCTTTTTAATTAGAAGCAAATAACGATTGCTTCTTTCTTTCACAGCCTGGAAAAATGTAAAAAAATCGTGCGAAAAAAACTTCAGACGGAAGAGTAAAAAACTCGCTAAAAGTAAAGTATGGAGTTTCTATGCAGCGAAAAAGCGAAAATTTACTTTTTGAAAATAATTTTGTGACGAAAAGAAAGTCATCTACATGCTCATAGTATCACAACTGTCTTACTGGTTACGATGTCAGCCTTTTATTTATTGCCTATTATCGCTTTTCACTGCAGGATATGATGTGAAATACAACGGATATGATTCTGTGATAATTGCAAAACTCATGCCACAACCCCGTTACAGGATGGCAAAGCAAAGGCCTCAATGATGGGTAACACGTGAGCCCCCCTGAAAAGGGCGGGTTCGAATCTGACCAAGGGTCCACGTTTTGCAAACATCTCAGCATCTGTCCTACTTCTTATCGTCTGGCCATTTTTACACTTCACATGGCACTTTTACTTTTCATTCTTTGATTTTGTTTCAATGAACGACCTCACATTTCGTAAGCGACGCAATATTTTTCGTATGAAATTCGCGTGAGGGGGGCGTGTGGCGCAGTGGTTGGAGGCGCCATTGCGGCGCGCACGTGAAATGCGCCCATGGTTCACCAAACCTTCCATCCCTCCGGAGTCGGCAAATTGGTACCAGACTTGTCTGGGAGGATAGCAGCACTGGCTCGATACATCAGCTGGCCACCGCGAGTCATTGTAAAGGCCAGATATGCATTCAATCATCACCTCCAACGATTCTTAATGAAGTCGAATGCATGGCGCATCCCTCAGGGATTGATCAACGCCGAGAGCTTTATTCTTTAGCTTTATGAAATTCGTGGCCACTGCGCTTTTTCCTCTATTCTGAGTGTAAGAGATCAAGAAAAAAAAGAGCTAAAGGGAATAGGAATCTGGATTTTTTGGTTTTTTTTGTTCGTGAACGTAGTAGAATCGTTGGTCGGTTGCGCTGTTTGCAATGTTGGAGTTAGCGGAACAAATGCGTAAAAGGAAGTAAAAATATGGTTTAAATCGTCTGGCAGATGTTTGAGATCCACTTCTAGGACAAATTTTGGTTTTCTTTTAACTAGCGTAGCTTTTCATTCTCTATGTTTGTGAAACAAACCATAACTAGTTTGAATACAGTACATGATCTTCATGGTATACTATTTTAATCCACGTGACCCATCGTCACATCCAGTGAGAGATTCCCAGCACTTTTTGTATTCTATTCGTTTTTATCACATTCGTCATCCACTAGCGTTCTCGAACCTATCGCGCTTTGCTTCGTCTCCTGCAGATTTTGGTTTTTTTTTTTTTTTTCGTGAACGTAGTAGAATCGTTGGTCGGTTGCGCTGTTTGCAATGTTGGAGTTAGCGGAACAAATGCGTTCTCATGTGGATTAGAGGGGTGGTTTCGGAATGAGTTTATCACTTGCTTCTTGATGGACGACATCGCTGAGCACCCCGGTACTCATTAATTGTAGATCATTTCAATCTATTCCTTCGAACAGCTCTTAAGCGAAGTCATAAAGAAAGCATTTTGGAGCCACAAATTGGAACTGAAATTTTAGGTTAACTTCAGCATTAGCAATACAGCACTTATTCCCACACCAACGGCCGTTAATGGACCTCACTATAGTCATAAAGAAAGCATTTTGGAGCCACAAATTGGAACTGAAATTTTAGGTTAACTTCAGCATTAGCAATACAGCACTTATTTTCCCACACCAACGGCCGTTAATGGACCTCACTATAACAGGTGACTTGGCCATGTATTTGGTTAATTTTCAATCTGAATGATATTCACTTGTCACTGAACATGAAAAGAAGGCTATGCGAGCAGGGTTTTAAAAAAAGAAAATGGCTCTGAAGAATACGGAGTGGCGTGTTGGCCACCAAGAATCGTGCTATCAACAGCTATCAGCTTATCAAAGGCAGCTTCTAGAAAGAGAATGATGTTCATGAAAGCCGGACTGCTTCGTTGGCGTCGATTTCAGCAATCAAATCGCAGCACTAATGAAATGTGTTGGATTCACTGCATGTTGTTGACTTTTTACGCTGCTTCACATGTTTCTTCGACTAACTGGCACCATTCATCGTCTATAAGAAAACTGCGCAATTTATAATGCTCTTGAAAAACTAGTGGAACACCAACGAAAGTAGTACCGTGAATCCAGATCTACTCTACGGCGGAACAAGTTGTTCTACGTCACATATTGGAAGTGAGACAGGGATAACACAGCGGTGATGACTCCTCTCATCATGAAAACGGTGCTCATTCGAACCCGCTCCGAGGTCACCAAGCCTCTTATCTCTTCGGTGTCGGAAAATTATTACCGGACTTCTCCTGGAAAAAAGAACTCACTGCAATCCTTCTGGAAACGCTCCAAAAAGCAGTCAAGGCCACGAGTAAAAGGGGATCTATCTCAGGAATCGAGGGAGAATTGCTTGACCAGAATTCCATGACACTCAAGATTAAATAAAAATCCTCAAGAAGCAGTGGAAGCCACGAGTAAAAGTTGAAAGGCCTTAGTGGATGGTGGATGCGAGGGAATGAATAGAATGTGAGAAGTGCTGCGATCTGCAGAGTAGACGTGAAGACGGATCACATAAAATCACCTGTATCACCTGTAGTCCCTTGATGGTCGAGTGACTCAAGCGGGCGCCAGCAAATCCTCCATTTTTCCCTGTCGCGTGCAAGAGTAACCCAGTGGGTTCTGCTCGCTTCAGAGACTCGTCGAGCATCATACCTTTTTTCTAAGCTTTTCGTGAAGAACTTTGACCATCGGGTCGGTGGTCTTCCTGCAGTACGTTTGACATCCCGAGGAATCCAGTCACTAACGGCTCTTGTCCATCGGTTATCATTCATACGGAGTCGGGTGTTCTTTGTTCTCTTCACTACATCCTCGATGCTCTTGAAAGCTCCTCAAGCCGCTCGTTTCCTTCTGCTCAGCTCTGGAGCTAAGTCGCTCATCACATTGATTTCCCAACCTAGATGGACATAACTGGAGCACCCGGAGATACTCGTTCCGTTGAGCGTGAATGGGGCAAACGAAACAAATCCATTCTTCATGAACATCGTTTTTGTGAGATCTAGTCGAAGACCAATCTTTCCACACGCTTTATCAAAGTCTGCAAACATACGTTCCGTTTGGCTAATGTCTGGTGTTATAAGAACGATGTCATCATTATAGCACATAAAATAGAATAGGAAATACTAGTACTGAGATAGTGGGATGATCCTGAGAAATGGATAAAACTTACACTGTTTTATGTGCCTGTAGATATGCTCTACGAACCTTTTCTTCTCATAT
>MQTX01000237.1:341761-355174 GCA_009735665.1 Angiostrongylus cantonensis | reverse complement strand
TTGTCAAAGATTTCTTGGCTGTCTACAGCTCTATTCACGGGACCGGGCAGAAGATGAAAATATAAAAATATACGGACTATGATGAGTCATAAATATTTATTTGAGGAAATCTCTCAGAGTGTTGAAATCATGTCTGAGCATGGCAGTGTGTACCATTCTAGATTAGCCTTTTTTAACCACACATGAAGCTTCCGTTTTCTCAAAGCAAGATCAATATCCAAATTCATAAAATATATGCGGTGAAACGTGATTAGGCGCTTGTGGCTCAGTGATTCAAAATGCTTGCAAGCTACACAAGCCTTGGATGGGCATCGCCTTGATGCAAGCCAAGGACTTTATTCCTCCAACGTTAACAATTTGAAAACAGACAACTCTGGAAGAACAAATACAATGACGTATCGCATTGGTGACCTTCAAGAAATCATTATGCGGGCCAAATATTCACCTAGTCTCACACTCTGATGTCTAATGGAGTCGTGTACATGTTTTTTCAGAGCTGATAAGTGTAGAACGCTCTGAGCTTTCCATCATTTTGCCTTAATTATAGATTTTAAGCAACAAGATATTGGATCTTATCGACTGTTCAATTACCCAAGTCCGAATATTTGTCTTCTGTTATTCGTGCCTTGATGACCGAAATCTAAGTCACCGAATGAAAATAAGCCGGTAATTATGAACACATTGGTGGTTTTCAAAAAAAAAAAATCGATAACACGTAGAATCGCGTATCACTCACTTTGTCGTGAACATGTTAATGCTATGTGCCACGTCGTGCGTAAAGAGAAAGTGCGCTCCAACAAAGAGATGTGACCGTATTTAACAGTTTATCATCTCATGGTGCTTGCTTGCTTGCTTCACACTCCATTTCGTTGCTGAGCCGACAAGGTGCTGTCCTGGTCCTCCTGTTTTTATTATCAAGACTTACTCTGTTCTCAATTTATGTGTCTAGCCTAGTGAGTACGTGATTCCGTCAGATAGTGTTTCTTTTTCATTTGACATGCGATTTTCGTGGTTGGAAATCAAGCCAGAAATTTCGGTGCAAAGTGCAGAAATTTCTGCAAACAATTGTATTCTCATTGTTTTCGAAGGCTTCACATTAACAAGACTAATGTGTCTTTCTGGCATGTTAATCAGTAAAGTTAACCGCAGCGATTGTGACACAAATTCGCACACAAGCTAACACCGTTTCGCACTCTGTTTGTCTTCTGGTCACTAGTTCATTAGGTTTTGTAACTCGTATTATATAACTTACGTCTCCAGTTTATCAGAATATCAATTTATCTTTGGTTAGGCGAATTAATGAATTGTGATGCGATCCAGACGACAGAGGAAGGGAGACGTAGGAGTGGTAGACAAGGGCCGCGAAAGACAATTTCATTTTTGCTTCAAGGACTTTCATGAGATGTCCGATTAGCCAGCAACGAAAGGATCATCAACAAGGGATTTTTGTTTTAGAGACGCCTTATAAGTTGTTTTTGACGTTAACTTAACAGAGTATAACGAATGTTATCGTGTTATGCCAGCGGTCAGCTTCAAAAACATGAGCAGGTATGGCGTCCAGTCAAAATCTGAAGTTGCAAGGCTTCCCATCTTACATCCAACCTCCTATTACCCATTCAGCAAATAATACTTTTTGTAATGAACTGGTCATTTGAGAAACCAGGAAAGAAGCCTCGTCTACTACACCTTATTAGTAACTGATTACACCTGGTGACTCTAGACAATAGCAGGACCTTCTTCAGGCATACGATTGCCGTTCGTCGCTGTTTCATACCCTCAGAGTGACCCTATCAGTATTTCATCTCGGTGGCTGTCACGAAGCGCTGTGAAGTAAGCGCGTGACAAGGCGAATGCACAGATTCCAAAATGAGTTGCGCGCTAGTAACAAGGTCGACTACAGAGTGACCTGTGGTAGAATAATTTAGGTTTGACAAAAGCTTTACTATTCTCACAGAACAAATGTTTACGTACATCAGCAAAATGGTGACGATGCCGAAAAATCGCGAACAATTCAGTGTAAATTGTGTCTACTTCTTCTTTTGACATGCTGTCTGCGTGAGCATGTCTGTTCATCGGGTTTGAGTAAGTGTTCTTCATTGTGCAAATGGCTATTATTTTAGGACTTTGTGCGCGCATTATGCCTGTACTCTCGTCGTCGTCAAGCATGATTGGTGGAGGCGTACCCAGTAGGTCCAATGTTATGTATATTCGATTCTTTGAACTTACCGTTCATCCAGATCTTCGTATTTGCGCGAAGGGTCGTCATTTTTTTTTTTTGGGGAATTCTTGAGGATGTTTGTTTTTTTCTTATTTTTGAATATCATTTAATGTTGGTCGAATGGATTCTCACAGGAACATTGGGATAACCGTGCTAGGCAATTCACATTTGTTTATCATAGGCAGCCGTACGCTTTTTGGATTTAAAGGAATAAGCTGATTCTAGATAATTCTGGTACTAATTCACTGACCGCGGAGGAATGGGATCGGTGATGGGGCTGGGTCAGGGCCGAACCCCTTGCATGTTCTGAATGATCACTACCACTGTGCTATCCACTTTTTGGATATGTAGATAGATCCTATTATTTAATGATGCTGGTACCATTTAACAATGAATGTGGTGACGATAACAAGAAGAAGGCACGTTTCTAATTTTCTAGTTAAAATTTAACTGAAACTATTTTTTGTTTCCGATAGTAGCGCGTCTACATTAAAAAAAGGATACAACAGCTCTTGGCCTTGATCATTCCCTGAGGAATGCGCGGTGCATTCGACTTCATTAAGTATCGTTGGAGGTGATTGAATGCATATCTGGCCTTGACAATGACTCGCCGTGGCCTACCGATGTATCAAGTCAGTGCTGCTAACCTCGCAGACAAGTCTGGAAGGCATATATGTTGTTTTACCCTAGTTGTCTTTTTCGATTTATTGCTATGTCAGACTTTAAGCTTGTATACTAAACCTTGGTGATACAACAATGTTGCAACTACAACGACGTGACAAGTTTCATGTACTTACAATTAGCGAAACATTAACACTGCAAATATGCGAAATTGATGTGAGCGAAACATAGATGCATTGACGAAAAAGGGGAAATTATGCAGAATGATGAGGCATTAAACGGAACAGACAGGATACATGGCACAGGTGTAAAAGAAGGTGCATGTAGAGGTGTGTACAACCTAGTGTTAACGAGAATGAGTTAATTGGTCAATATCAACCCTTGTGTAGTGTTTTTGGAGACCGCGGAGATCACTACCGTTGAACGGAAATCACCTATCGTTGTGGAGGGTATAGATCAGATCGACATGGTTTCCATCTACCTATCCTACCTCAGAGGTGATCTAATCTCGAATTAAAAACCACCAGACGGTGATTACCTTGGCTAATTTCATCGACAGTTGTTTACTAGTTCTTCAATGAGATTATCGTGCTACATACGTCACAGAATTTATATGGTGTTCTGCTAATCGACGAAACTCAAATCCGACAAGAATTTCGCTCTATGCACCATATTTTTGCTGTTGGTTATTCATTGCCTTGTCTTCCTACCTTTGTTGAGCACAGAAGAGCACTTTCGGCTGCTTAACGGAATCCGTACTATCAGAGTTTGTCGACTAATGAGTGTATCCAACCCACATCCCCAGCAACTTTTATCTCGACTGCAGCATGATATTACGTCTTCTAGACCGTCTGCTTGGAATCCAGAATGAGTTTTGCCAGCAATTAACATTCTTTGCTCTGTTTTCGAATCTGCTTTTCGTCGCTCCTGCAGTGGATTATGTAGTCGCTTGAATGGGCAGAAAAGGGTAAGCACTGGTGAAAAATTCCTCCCAACCATAGATTGTCGAAGTCATTTCGATGAGTGGCAATGAACCAGGGACAGTATGTGAAGATCTCAATAAAACAAAATACTACTCTGAAATAGGCAGTCTTAGAACCTTTTAATGGTCATCGGCCAGTTCATAACTGAGTGTACGTATGTACTTTCGTCATGAGTCAATGTTGTAAGCATTTTGCTTTAAGAGAGATAAACTCAAAATGCCTTGAAACCACGTGTTTCTCAAGGCAAACGCATTGCAAAGTTAACTCATTTTTTGAGTATATTTACCATTATCGTTTACTTCTCTACTTGGACGAAATGAAGTTACAGGACTTCTCTTCCATTATTCTCTATTGCTTTATTTCCCATTATCTGCAGAAATGGTGTTAATTCAGGTGATGCTTTAAGACATCCCAATCCTCATGTAGAGAAAATATTGAGACAACGCCCACGCTATGGTTAGTTCATTTCTCGCCGTGATTTCTTATTTCTACCTATTAACAATTATTATTTTTCGCTTATGAAGTGATAACACTGTAAATTTGTTAGGACACCTGATCAAATGGGAAGGATTTGGGCATGGCTGTGAATCATGGGTAATGACATCAAAAAGTGTGAGTTTTTGTTGGACAAAATCTAAATAAAAAAATCTCCAGAAAGTCTATCTATCACTAGGAAATATTTCTTCCACTCATCTTCAATTGTTCAGTACCGATTGTACAACGTTATCAATTACTATTAGAGCACTTTCCAAGGGATAAAGATCGTGGGATTCAGGGAACCTCACAGTATTGATGGATTTCTTCCTATAAACATAAACCAATGTACTATGCATAGTAAGAATTCTTGAACCAGAACGGACATGACAGACTTGACAGGAATTTCCTACTATGACATACAACTTTCTCGTCCCAGCTGGGTGACTCTTAGTATCCACCCTGAGGTGAAAAATTTCGACGAGATGTCACGCTCCAAGAATTCACTTTATTATGAGCTTGGAAGAAGCGATGTAGTAACTGTGTTGGAGTTGTAATAATATTTTGTTAGAGACTCTTGCACAGCTTCCTAATATGTATGATAGAGTATTCCAACAGCATATATAGTGAGTGCTCTAGTGACATTTAAAAATAGCATATCCACTTCTTAAAAGATTATATTTCCTATGTAGTGTCGGCACATATTAAGCACTTGAACCTTAATTAGTACCGTGGCTTTTGATACCAGTATCGACAATGTATCCTTCTCTGTTCCAGTTATACTACAATCTAATCGATAACATTAGAAATGAAAATGAGAATGCCTTGAAAGGCATCTCACAGAATGGTAGAAAACGCGGAAGGTTAGTTTTTCTGAGTTGTTTATTTGTTTCTTATATTGAGTGAACTCAAAAAAACTCCTACTTAGATATGAGGAATTGGAATTGGGTGGCTCATTTCTGAAGGAATATGTAGGTTACCTTTTATAACTTGTTCCTTTGGACGGCTTCAAAAATATAGTTGTGTAATTTCCGTATAACTAGTGCAGAATGACATGTAAAATTTGCTTTACTATAGGGTGACGCAGACATACCTCATGATGAGACACACAGTGAAATGGATAGTGTTGATCGTCGTGTAGCAACAAATCGGCGGTGTGCGTATTATTCTCATAAAGATTTACTTCCGATCACATTTTCGTAACTACTGATAGTTTAGTGGACGATGCTAAATACATGGTGTGCCAAGGCCGTAAAGTTTCGAAGGTTACTGGATTCAGTTTTAGAGGCCCAGAGCTTAGAATGAAAGTTGTTTATGCTGATCCAGAAGAAAATCATGTGACCAATACTGAACGCGTCCCTTCCCGCATTTTGCGGGTTTACGCGCCTCAGGTAATCTCATGTGTACTTGTTTATAAGAGTAATTTTTCATTTAGTTAGTGTATGATTGCAGCTTATCATTGACTTCTACGAAAGACTGCTAAGCTTAAATAACGATTCTACAGAGATGCCTATAGTATCTGGTGCTATGTGATATCCATTCTGGATTCATACGGTGGAGCTTGGAGTTTCTTTTAATAAATATGTCAAACTATGTGCGTTAGACAAAATCTTCAGTTAGCGCTTTATTCATCGCTTACAACACTTTTTCGCAGCAGGCTATTATGTGAAAGACAAGCACAATGGTTCTGAGATATTTGCAAGTTTCCGGACTGCAGGTGTTTGCCGATGGGATCGAACACGTCATTACCTTTTTCGAAGACTAACGCTTTCACCATTACACTATCTGGGTTCTTCGTTTCTCATTTCTCTCAGCTGCTCTATCAGTGCCATCAGCAATCACCTGCCAATGCGAGTGATCTGGGGCGGCGTGCAGATTAGCACTGGGCCCAGTCAAGCTTAGGCTGTAGTCTAAATCACAAACATTCATTCTTGTCTGAACACCATCATCTATCGCCATTCTCACGGACACTTCAACTTGTCAAAGATTTCTTGGCTGTCTACAGCTCTATTCACGGGACCGGGCAGAAGATGAAAATATAAAAATATACGGACTATGATGAGTCATAAATATTTATTTGAGGAAATCTCTCAGAGTGTTGAAATCATGTCTGAGCATGGCAGTGTGTACCATTCTAGATTAGCCTTTTTTAACCACACATGAAGCGCTTCCGTTTTCTCAAAGCAAGATCAATATCCAAATTCATAAAATATATGCGGTGAAACGTGATTAGGCGCTTGTGGCTCAGTGATTCAAAATGCTTGCAAGCTACACAAGCCTTGGATGGGCATCGCCTTGATGCAAGCCAAGGACTTTATTCCTCCAACGTTAACAATTTGAAAACAGACAACTCTGGAAGAACAAATACAATGACGTATCGCATTGGTGACCTTCAAGAAATCATTATGCGGGCCAAATATTCACCTAGTCTCACACTCTGATGTCTAATGGAGTCGTGTACATGTTTTTTCAGAGCTGATAAGTGTAGAACGCTCTGAGCTTTCCATCATTTTGCCTTAATTATAGATTTTAAGCAACAAGATATTGGATCTTATCGACTGTTCAATTACCCAAGTCCGAATATTTGTCTTCTGTTATTCGTGCCTTGATGACCGAAATCTAAGTCACCGAATGAAAATAAGCCGGTAATTATGAACACATTGGTGGTTTTCAAAAAAAAAATTTATGAGATTACATTGAACTAAAAAAGGGCAATTTCGACAACTAATCTCTGCCGATTTCATTAGAAAAATGTGATACATATGTGACCAGCTTTTTTCAGGCATCTCCGTCCAGCAGTGCTGCTTATATTAGTCCTAAATCTACTTTACTGAACTGATAACTTTCTTTCCATAATATTACAATATTATATCCCATCGAATGTCTGCCACGGATCCATCGCATATGAGGGATCTCAACTCATCTAGTTATGTGGCCACATAGCTTTCCATCATGTAGACGACAACGGCTTTACAGTGACCAAAAGTGATCATGTGCTTTAGGACGCAGGCAAATTCAGCGGATCGAAGAGATTTTTTGGTAAATAACAGAATGACAGATGCGTGCAATCATACAACTGTAATTATGATGTTTGAGTACGCTTACACATGTAATGGCTGTGTCATGCCGATCCGATAAAAACTGGCAGTCATGTGGCTGGGGACCACATGGTGGGTGGTTCGGATTCGCTTCTACCAATTGAACTGGAAAGGAACCATTTCGCGGAAGTCTAGTGAGTTACCTTCAGCTACACCCAATCCTCATGGGTAAGCAAAGTGAACATCCATGACTACAAGGCGATATTGCAGAATGGCCTGTGAAGTTCTCATACATTGCTCAAATGCGATAGATGATGTAAAATATATCTCGGTCGCTATTAATTGGCTGAACACCTTACCACTACTCAAATTTTCTGTGGGATTTCGTTCTCCAAAGGATTTCTAATGGAACTCCCTAAGTTTTCTTGAAGAAAGAAGAATGATGCTGGAGAGATAGTTTATCTGGAATATTCCAGGAGAATTTCATTGACAGAGGTTAAAAAATCCGCTATGTGAAGACTACACGTGTAATTTTCCACAATCATAATAATGAATGTAAAATAAAGCAAAAATGAAAAATACAAATCAGGTAGACAGGGAAAGAGAACGACGGCATAAAAGGAGAGACAAAATAACAGAGATAGACAGACAGGACGAAAGAATTAGAGGGAATGAAGAGAGAGAAGGGAGGCAGAAACAGTGGGCCAGACGAGGAGAGCCAGAGGAGAGTCAGGCATTCGGGAAACGATTCGTAGGCACTTGATCTGTTTCCGGTTATTCCAACATAACAGGAAACTGTTGGTTAACTGTTGGATAATAATTATTGCTTTAACTAACTTAAAAAGCCATAGTAGCAGGTTTTTAGATTCAAGCCAACCCAACAAATGTGTTTTGTTTTCTAAGTGCCATTTTTAACTATCAATCTTCTGATATATTATTCCTTGACTTGGTGACCAGGTGACCAGTTTTCCAAAAAACGTGGAGTCCTTTACACGATCGATGACAACAACAACGGTGATAGGTTCTTTGCCACGAAAAGCGGAATGGCAAATCATACCGTACAGAATCATTCCTAAAGTTTTCAATTCACATTTTCACACATAGCAACATTGGATTTTTGGAACATTGGATTTTGAAAGCATTGGAACACCTTAGAAATTTGAAAGCAAGGTGAAAGAGTTTGATTGCGGATTTGAGGTGTGTCGGCCAAAAAATCGCCTTCCTCGGAGAGTGCCATAACGAAATGGATCACGTCATTAGCTTGGAAGTTCTGCCTTATATCTCTTCAATTCTGTATGGTAACGTGCTATCCGCACCCCTGCGTAATTTTCGTTTTTTCCACATTATAGGAAAACCGTCGCAAATTATGCGAAATGAAATCATAAAACAGCTGTAGTGTTAGCTGGCATCGATGTACCTATGTTATAGTGGCCAATGCACTACTCACTACTTTGTAGTAATTCAGTAGTGGAATAATCAGTTGAATCGATTGTTAGATACCGTAGAGATAATTGGTTTGTAAGTCGTTGCTGTTTACTCTCTCGATTCTCGGTGGATCTATGTCGTAATTTCTACTATTTGAAAGTTATGTATTATATAGATATTTATCCCTTAACGTTTGAGAGGCTGTAGTTAAGAGTCAAAAAGCAGACATTGTAGTATTATGGCACTATAATTGATCTGCGAGCTCTATTTTCTAGATGAAACCACGATGTTGGGTTTTGGGTGAGAATGGTAAAGACTGGCTTGATCCATTGAATGAAGTGCCAAATGTTGTTCAGCACTTTGCAGCGTATATTTTCTCGCTCTTTGCCACGCGGTTCCTGTGACTGTTGTCTTCGCAATGTAGCACATAATCTTAGATGATTGAAGTGTGTACAGCAACAATAATACAAAAATAACGATATGACAGTGCCTAAGCAGTACAAGGGTCAAAACTCTACAACAATCGGAAAATGAGAATAAAATAATGAGTAAGAAATTGCTTTGCGATGAAAGAGTCGCTCTAGGGACAAGCTAAAGGAGTGATATATATGAGAAAGAGCTTTGGTATAAACTACAACGCGATCGAGAAAGGAAAGGAGCAGGTGATATCTAGAGAAAATGAGGCCAAGGCTTTATGCATGCCAGTGTCATTTCTGCTCGATCATGTAAGAAAATATTATCACCAAATGCTTTACATCGAGAGTGGCCTCTGTAATACACCGGTGAGGCTGTACAAGGAAGCGTGGTAGAATGAAAAAAATAATGGTGTATAAAAAATTAGGTGAGAGAACGGCGAAACGAAGGACTCGCATGGTGTGATGGTAAACGCGTTAGCCTTCGGAAAGTGTTATAGCGTGTTCGATCTCCATCGCAGACACGGTGCGGAATTTATGCAAATATCTCAGCATCATTGTGGTTGCATGCCGCATTATACCATGCTGTGAAAAAAATACAGTAGGCAGCAAATAAAAAAGTTAGCATTATGGGTAGATTCACGACTATAACTCATTACCACCAGTCGGCCATTGTAGCATAATGATAGTGGTGCAATACGCTTAAGACCTTGGCTCAACGCAGCTCTTTGCCAACCAAGTCCTGCCCCTATTGGAGGTCGACAATTGGTGCCAGACCTGTCTGCGATGCTCCATTTCATCCACAAGACCCAGGAAGATGCTAGCATGTCAATCTCAGAACCCAATGAAAAATAGACTCGAAAAGCATTCAACGACATTCAAAAGCAAGCCCATAAATCTTCAAGCAGTGACCGAATCCATCCGCAAACCTGAAGACATTCGTGGATGGTGGATGCGGAAAAGCGGATCAAGTGGAAAAAGTGCTGAAAACAGGACATTATGTTATGTCTGGTCATGTAAAAATAGAGAAGTAAAAATTACATGTCACTTCTGCTCCTATTTACACTATGTCGTTTATGATTTTGTGGATATCGGAGCTACCATCTCTAAGTGGAGAAAACGTATTGTAAGTTCTGCAGTAGTCGCAGTCTATATGTTAAACATCTGCCGGTAAACTAAGCATTTCGGGCATGATAGCTTCAGCTTCCAATCACATCGCCGTTTCGTGTGAAAATCAAGTATCACTTTCAGTAGAGCTACATGCGCGTTAATAAGCTTTCATTTTTCTCGGCTGACGAAACAACACGTCGACATGAGCACCGTGATCCTATGACGATCCTCAAAGAGCGATGAGTGTTATGCTATCTGTCTCTTTCAATTCTATGAGGTGTACATTAAAGACAATTTCCGACTGTCGCTGAATACAGCTAACGAGCGTGGGCCGAACCACTCAAAGAAGGCACCGACCAACCGGCATACCCAAAACTCCGCGTTCATCTTTCCGATTCAACAGTCCTCCTGACACTCTGTCATGTAGCAGAAACGTAGGCTGATACCTCGACCACCTCAAGAAACCTGCGCACCAGCCAGAGAGCGCGTAAACGATGTCTTAGAAATTTAACCGACACTCACAATGTGTAGCTGAAATGCACAGCTCAAATATTCGAAACCTATCACATCTTCGGGATCCAGGAGAATGCACACCAGTAGCGAAACACAGATAGGCCAGTGACATAATAGCAAGAGCAGATGAGAGATGAACGAAAATAATTGCTGTCAGTTCAAAAAGACACGTTAGAGAATAAATTAAAAGAAATAAGACGATACCGAAGCGTCTCAAAATGAGCAGGTGGACATGTTCGGCTTCCGATCCCACTCACACGGGGAAATAACGCAACGCTTCATAATGTATAACTTTTATTTGCTGCCTATCATTTTTCATTAAATTAAACCCGAAGGCGATGAAGTAAAAGGACGATATGGAAACATATTTGCTTAAGGCAGAAGATAGAGTCAACGAAGCTGAAGACTCCTTAATAACTCATAAGTCTGGCACAAAGTCCCTTGACAACTACATTAACACTCCACGAACAACATAAAACATTGCCACATGAACAAAATCGCCTATGCATCAATATAGAAGAAAAAAGTTTTCGAGACAGATCCGAGTCGTACGATAGTCAGACACACGTCGTAGGCACAGCTAAACTTTATATTCAGCAGCTGAGCCTTTTTCATGGCAGGGTGTGATATGAATTATAACCACAATGATGCTGAAGTATTTGCAAAAGTCAGGACCGCAAGTTTCTGCAGTGGGGATAGAACACGCTATTACCCTGTCTGGGGACTAATTCGTTTACCACCACACTATCCGGATCCTTCGTTTCGCCTTTATTTCAGCTGTGTTTTTAACTTAGAAGTGGTATTAGCGTTAACCCGTCAATGTGAACAACTATACGTACATTTGGTGCTACAGCTTCAGCCTAACCCTAACTGGGTTCAATGCCGATTTGTGCTTCCCAGATCAATCCCGTGCATGCAGTGAATCGGTGATTATTAGAAGAGTAAACAAACGTCACGTGCAACAGTGAATAATACTGTCTATATTCATGGAAAACCTAACAGTTGAAGTCTACAATGTGAAGTGAAGCGACGTACAAAGGAACTACAGAGTGTCTTACAATGATTTAGTTGACCAAGTGTGTCGCTGCATCGAGTAATGATGGTATGCTTATCTAGTAGACTGAGTCAATAGGTACAAGAGAGATCCATACAATGAAGCACAGTA
This sequence comes from Angiostrongylus cantonensis, assembly GCA_009735665.1. Classification (NCBI taxonomy): domain Eukaryota; kingdom Metazoa; phylum Nematoda; class Chromadorea; order Rhabditida; family Metastrongylidae; genus Angiostrongylus; species Angiostrongylus cantonensis. The sequence goes on along the minus strand of MQTX01000237.1, from coordinate 343,214 downwards.
ACACAATTCCATCACAGAAGGAGAAGAAAGATGTTGATGGGCGAGAACGCCGACGTACGAGTCTCACCACTCAAATCGCGCTCATACGTCAGTGTTTTTGAGGCAAATGGTTTGTATAAGAGCATAAACAATATTCAATCCCGTCGGTTATTGATGTATATCGTTCCATCTAGATTGCTGTGGTTATGGCAGAGTTTTTGAGCCTGAGGGAATAAACAACTATGAAAAAGAGCTGCTTACTACAGTGAGTGCCCTGTTATTACTGTCGCCATGGCAAATGTTTTGGATCATGTCTGGCCAAGCATGAATCACTACCAGAACGCATATAGAACAAAGTTACTATAGGGAATACTGCGTTCTATTAAAAGATGATTATTGGTGCTTGTTGACAGCTAGTGCAAATTTAAACTGGCTCTACTCTTTGACAACCGACTCGTGCATCCCCTATCAACAAGCCGAAACGTTGACAATCACTAAAAGGTAAATGTTACCAGAATGTCTCGCTACAACACCATCGATTTTTGATAGCATCGTTTTTATAACATACAACGCTAATCATTCAGAACAAAGGAATGGCAGTTAAAAAGTCCTTAATGGTTTTCGGGTGAATCTTAATGGTACTGTTTTCACGAAAACCCGAAAGCACTGTGTATCTGAATTGAGAAACCAAGGTTATCAACAACTTAGGTCCACGATTGAGAAGAAAACGACCGTAAAGCCGACAAAGCGTCTAGTTTTTCAACTATACTGTTCTTTTCGGGGCAAAATATGTCATAAAAAGTTGGAATGTTAGGACGTTAGGTTACTTACCAGTGGAAGATCAGCAACATTCCGCCGTTGCACAAGAAAGGAGACCTATACAGCACTGGTAATAATCGCACGGTTTGCTGTTATCTGCCGACAAAGTGCACTTTCGTGAGGTGGTCCTCAACAGGGTTGACAAAACATCGGATGGAGGGCAGCCGTGAAGGCAAGTGCTATTTAGAGAAGGATTCAATAGGGATAGCAACATCCATGTAATAAAGGAAGTATCGCGAGAGCACAATGTAAGGCTCTGTCCCATTTTCACTGACTTGAAAAAGGCTTTTGACTCATTTGAAATAGAAGCAGTCAAGGAAGTTCCGGACAGCTAGGGAGTCCCTCCTCACTATATAGAGAATCTTCGCGAATTCTTTGACAACTTCGCCACTTGAAAATCGCCGTCGTATAATGACTTTAACACTAATATAAAGAAGAAAAGTTCGACGAGGCGATACTATCCTGTCGTGATTAGTTACAACCACATTCGAGAACGTCAATGAGAAAATTAGAATGGGACAACGTGGTCATGGAATTGGACGGCTGACAGTTCACTATATAACTGAAAAAAAAACTTAACATAATCGTTGAGAAGTCACGATTAAGAATGGCTGACGATTAACGAAAAAAGTATAGTATGAATGAGAAAAAAAAA
>MQTX01000237.1:292124-328266 GCA_009735665.1 Angiostrongylus cantonensis | reverse complement strand
GCTTCCATGACTGTTTCTATCTCAATTGAATCAAAGGCCTTCCGTTAATCGATGAAAGTGAGACAGAGCGGTCTTTTGTACTTTACAATCCGCATAAAGCGAGAACGCACCCACACACGCATGCATGAATACGCCTAGCAAATACAGAAAGTATGTGCCAAATCGGTGCAGCAGACACAGGGAGTCCATCCCCTGGATCCACCTGCGTCTCAGAGAAGCAAAAGTCGCTTTTGGTCCGCGATTAACCCCCTATCCGCCTCCTGGGTAAGCGCTACGTAGCCTCGCGACTAACCGGCTCGAGATCCCTCATATGAGGGAGATCCGTGGAATAAATACCGTTAACAAGAAATAATCGTCAGTGCGTTACGATTTACCAACCTTCATATTTTACTCTCATAGCGCTTCATCATTGGTTTTAAGTATTTTTCAAATGTTGGGAGCACCTGAAATTGAACAGTTAGATCACCAACAATCAACACCAAGTGTAAAATCTACCAATTTCTTTAACGAACAGTGAAGATTAAAGCAGATCAAGTCTATACGACAGTGCAGAGCAATTTATTGTTTTCCAGCGTTATTTTTTCAGTGTGGAAGAAAAATATAGAACAACGTAGCACCAACGTACGTCATGTTTATTAAGCGCGCTGTCTCGTGCATACTTGTAAAGATTTTCGTACACATGCCCGTCACGACGTCCTAGCACCTGAATAATGTGAAATGAATGTTTTTCAGAGAAATACTCTCTATCTCTTTCGAAATAAGTGAGTACTTGGAACAGCAACATTCCCACTGATAGATCTATGTCCCTCTGTCATTTGCATTAGAAAGAACGCATGAAATTCTTTTAATAGTAACACAATTAAAGAAGAATCTAAGCCTATGCTCATTCTCGAAAAAATTGACGAGGAAGTATTTACAACGGTAAAATTTCTACTGGTTTACAAACCAATACTTATGTTAAAGGCAACACAAGCGCCTTCAACATTTCACGGTGTAGGCTCATCGATTTCAATGCAAACAGGACAATCAAGCATTTCAACTTTTAATGAACATATCCCAGCTCGTATTAAACTCTTTAAGTGAAATAAAACCATCAGAACCTAAAGATCACTGCCAACAAGAAAAGTTTCTCTTGTTCCTATTCCAAAATGAAATTCCGGAATCCACAAGTAGTTCCGTTTTCGGTTCTCTTCTTGCCAAGGATCATATCATAGACGGTAAAAGAGACTTTTTTACAAGCGATAAGTTGGATTTGGTCTAGCAAAACACGACTTTTATCAAATTAATAGTTACTAAACTGTTCTTAAATTTTTAAAAAATTTGAACAACTTCCTCACATTTTCGAAAAGTTTAAACGAGTCCAAAATCAAGAGGGACTTTAAATAAACATACAGCGATAGTGAAAACTTACTTCTATAATTCTATCGTTATTGAGTTTTCAACGTTTTCAATGTTTCAGTTATCGGAAAAACATCATCGAAAAACAACAATTGCTGCGTTTGTGTTAGCATGCTGTAGATTATTCGCAGCATTTACCCCAATAGTTTCGAATTTTGTCTGAAGCACTACCCTAGGAATCCCAGGCCGGTTGGTTGCCAGGATACGTGGCCTGTTATCAGGTGACGGATAGGGGATTTGACGGGAACCATAGCCTGCTTGGGCTTTTACGAGACCCAGATTTAATCAGGGTATGAACTTCCGTTTCTGATGTGACAATTTAAGATATTTTTCCATTATTGTGTAGAAATGCATTTGCACGCGTGAACGGGTGCTTTCACACATATGTACATTGCTTACTACAAGTAAATTCTGCCAAGAGACTATAATAAAGTGATTGAGAAGTGGAAAAGAGATGCATAGGAGTTGCCTCTGATAAAAACAACCACGTTCATTTGTGAGAATGGCGGAAAAATTACTCATGTTAATAGTACCCAGGATTGACTTTCTATTAACCTCGGCATTGGATTATCAAAGAAAACGACGAACTCATGTTAATATCTAACTGCAAAACTTCTGAAAGCTTGGTAGGCTATCCATAGGTATTAGTCAACTAAGAGCAACACACGTAATGGGAAAGTGATAAGCATTGAATAAGCGCTGCCAAATTTGCAAAGTATGACCTTTGCTAGCAGGGAAGGAGTAGTTGATGGCGCCCAGTGTCATACTGCCAAAGCTGTTTCCACAAATAGCAGCCAAGCTCTACATAAGGGCAAGCACCTGCGGCTTCGACTTTCTTCTTATTAGCTGCAGTGCCTCCGTAGAAAAGTGTATTGAATAGGACAACAACATCTCACAAAAATTATTGCAAAAACGTTAGGATAAAGGAGTCCGTGAAGTGAAAACAGCGCACGATCTAATGAAGAATTCTTATGAAATCTTCATTTTGTTCCCACATCATGATCTTTTTGAGGCCATATGAAATCTTCATTTTGTTCCCACATCATGATCTTTTTGAGGCCGGGACGCTGTTCGAAAACTGTAACAAGTAGAAGCAATATGAGGCGCAGTGTAATTGACGTTATCGTAACGGACGTTTATGTAAAAAATTCAATGAATAAAAGGAATTTGGCAGACGAAATGTGCAGACACTGAAGAACAGCAGCAGGGGCCATCACTGCAAAAGAACCAGCTGCACTAGTTTGGTTGTTGTACCAAAGCTTCTTTAGTCGGAAGCGGAAGTGAAACCGCGAAGAAGACTACGCGTACTGCCCACAGCTTTTGTGAACGTAGCTCATTACAATTTCTAAACAGATAAGCACTTTAATATCTTGACATCCAACGGGTTATTTCGGCACACCTTTTATTGTTCATTGTTAAGGATTTTTAAAGAAATGAAACAATCCTCTTTTCAGTAACTGCAGGCTATTTCTGTACACCTTCTGACCTCGTAACCGTAATGTTTTGTAAATATGCCGGCAAACTTACTGATTGGAGCTCCTTGTCAGGCACGTCAAACGAATCCACGATCGAGACCACATTTGGTCGAATTTTCGAAAGTAATCGGTATAATTCTTCCTTCATATATGACAGCTGCGTACTAGAAAGATATCCGTCCTGTAAACGAGGTGAATTTTATTGCCGAAATTTCTCCGAGATATCAAAGCTTTTGTAGAAAATAAACGGATGATCATGGAGCTAGATGAAATTAAGACACACCTGAACCAAGTAGTGAGCTTGATCAATAAGTTCATAATTAAGATGGAGGAGTAACAAATCCTCTAAGACTTCACGAACGCTGGCGTCCTCTACTCTGTGAATTCGATTGAAAAACGCAGTGGCTATGAACATTCGAGCATGTGCACGAGAAGCCTAAAAGTAGAAATGGGAGATTTAAAGAAAAGCGTGATAAGAGAAGCGAAAATTACGAAAACACTAAAAAGTTTTATCTTTGTAGGAACTTAATTAAGTTTGCCTACAAATTATTTACTTTTTCGCAAAATTCTGGATCTCAGGTGCCCGCGGTATGGAATGAGCGCGCTATTACCCTTTCCGAGTGCTAATGCTGTCACTACTACACCACGCGAGTTCTTCGTTTCACCTGTCTCTTAGGTAGTTTTTTATCGATCAGTGCCATAAGCAATCACCCATTAACAGGGTTAAGCTACAATCGGCATTTAACCCAGTTAGGCTGAGGCTATAGTTGAAATCACAACGTCACCTTTTTATTCGCTGCCTATTACAATTTTTCACGGCAGGATATTAACTGATATACGACCATAATGATGCTGAGACAACTGCAAAGCCCCGGACAGCAGGTATCTGTGGTGAGGAACGAACACGCTATTACCCAGTTAAGCTGAGGCTGCAGTTGAAAATTTTTCGAACTGGGTTCAATGCTGATTTGGGATCCCTACATCAATTCCCTTGTTGGCGGGTGATTGCTGACGACATTTATCGACGGAAAACTACCTGAGAGACAGGCGAAACGAAGGACCTACATTGTGTGGTGGTGAACGAGTTAGATCTCGGAAAGGGTGATAGCGCGTTCGCTCCCTACAATAAACACCTGCTGTCCTGAGTTTTGCAAATATCTCAGCATCGCTACGGTTGCATATCACTTATTATCCTGCTTGTGAAAAGTGAAAGGCGGCAAATAAAAAGTTAGCACATTTTTCTTTTTTTAAACACAAGATTTAAAAACAGTAAGTACAAAAGTAATAGAGAAGTACCGGAAAATTCAAAAGCACCAAGTGCGGCAAGTTTTGCCTAAACTTAATCTATGAAAGGACTATAAGTGTCATGGAATAAGGGAAATGGGATGATTGACTCCTCTGACCGCCAAATGCTGCCTTGCTTCATTAATTAGAGAGGGTTCCTTGCAGACGTCGCAGTAAGTTATCTCTAATAACGATCATGTGAGAGTCTAAAGTGATCAAATGTGGAAGCGAAGAAAGAAAACTAATGTTTTCGCTACTAATGCTTTATTAACGCCTTTTCACAGTTATTTTTCCTAAAATGCACTCATGAAAAACCTAATAATAGGAATGTAATAGGAGCCAAGGGTTTCCCTCGTTTGAAGGATTTCGAGCCGGTTAGTTACGACGCTACTTGGCGCGTCCTCAGGCGGTCGATAAGCTGTTAGTCGCGAACCAAAAGTGACTTTTGCTTACCCGAGACGCAGGTGGATCCATGTTATGAACTCTTTGTTTTTGCTTCGCCGGCATGGCAATACTTTCTGAATTTACGAGGCGTATTCATGCACGCGTGTGCGAGTGCGCTCTCGCTTTATGCGGATTGTATTCTACGAGTCAATTCGGCCAAAAGCCTGCAAATAAGTGACAGGGAAGAATATGGGAAGCGGTTAGGAGTCACCTCCAACAAATAAACTCCATGTTTACCCTGGGAGAGATTGGCAAGCTACCCGTGAGTATAGCCAGCCCCTACGTTCAGAGCATAGCAAGCTATACGGGGGTACTCAAAAGGCAGACACAGTGAAAGAAATGGGCCTCATTCACTTAACCACGAAAGAGCTCGTAATTCGGCAGCGTTGAGCAGGAGGAGTACGGAGAGCCCGCTAAAATCTTAGAACCATTCTAAGTTGCCTAAATCGCAAGAAATAAGTTGACGATCTTTACCTATAAAGCGCAGACAAATGCATCGGAATCCTCGATAAAAGACTTGTTTACGCAGATAAGAAAGAGGAAGTACGACGTCATAGAAACGGCCGAGATGAGACGACGCCATGCATTCAATGTCGTTTACGACACCGCAGAAGAGCTGTTCCTCGGAACGTGCATTTGTAGAAGAGCCGGCGGTATCAGCGTTTTCGTCCACAAGAGTCCGTCCATGAACATTGATTTATTCGTACAGCTAAAAACACGAATCGGACGTTTACGATTAAAAAGATGTGGATCAATTCCGGGTTTTACAATCTTCGTCGATTATGCGCCGACGTCAAACTATGACGAAAAAGAAGTCGAAGCGTTTCATATGAACCTAGAGAAGTTCTACAGAGAAGACCATACATTCTTCAAGGTCATTATGGGAGATTTCAATGCCAAGATAGGACCAAGATGAACGTCTGAAGAACGTCATATTGGAGCCCACGGAATAGAATGGAACGAACAAGGTGAGCGGCTGCTTGAGTTTATCATGACGACCGAGACCATCCATGGTAACACGCAATTCCTGAAGCTCTACTCTCAGCGTTGGACATGGGAGTCTCTCAGTGGAGAGTACCATGACGAAATATACCACATCACAGTGAATCGAATGTTTTGCCTCAGCGACGTCGCTCTTGTCCCGAAGTTCTATACGGAACCTACGGAACCAAACTATCGTCTGCATCGCGCAAGATTTCAAGAAACGAATACATAAAACCACCACAAACTGGAACTTATTCAATTCACTAGTCGGCTGTTGGAAAGATGCCGTTGTCGCTAACATCTACGAAAAATGCGATTAGCTCATTCAACATCTTCATGTTAGCGCTACGAAAGCTGAGAGTTCGAGAGTCACCAAGAGACGTCTCTTATAAGAAACACTCGAGATGATACGTTAGCGTGGAATCGCACCAGCTACAGGAAACAGGGAACTAACGTCCGAACTTGTAAAAGCAATGCAAACAGGCGGTGAAAGAAGATCTTAAAGAAAGAACAGCAGTATTTATGGTCGAAGTTGCAAAGGCTGGGAAAAGTGTTCGCAAAACCGACCGAAGCTTCGCAAATTACAGCACCAAGTTGATTGAATTGCCATGTTCACTTCCCGTGATACAAAACAAAGGATGATGGATATGTTGTACCACCGGTTCTCCCGTCCGAAATACAAGATGCCATTTCATCGGTGAAAAGTCGAACAGCACCTGGTTCGCCAGTCCTCGTAAACACATTGGGGCTAGGCTCTTCACACGTTACCAATTTGAGTACAAGGTACCTACTAAGTGAAAGACCAGCAAGACCATGTTATTGTTCAAAAAGGGAAACCAACACGATATCGGCAACTGTCGCCCAAACTGCTTGCTCTCTGCCTTCTACAAACTTTTCACAGGACCCATCCAAAACGGGATTGACAGAACACTGGACGAAGGACAGCCAGGTGATCAAGCAGAGTTTCGGAAAGGATTTAGTACGATGGACCACAACCACACGATAGCAAGACTGGCTGAAGCATAGCGAGAGTACAAAAACCGCCCTGCCTCACTTTAATCGATCTACAGAAGGCCTTTGATTCAGGTGAGATAGAAGCAATCAGGGAAGCTCTCGATAGTTATGGAGTCCCTACTCATTACATAGAGAATCTTCGTGAGCTGAACAAAAATTTCACAACCAAAATTTCACCATTCTACAACGAAATTAACGTTGACGTCAAAAGAGGAGTTAGACAAGGCGATACAATCTCGCCAAAATTATTTACAGGCACCCTCCAGAACGTCATGCGAACATTGGAATGGGATAATATGGGAGTGCAAATCGGCGGTCAGTTACATCACTTTCGCTTTGTTGATGATATCGTTCCTATAACCACAAATATTAGCCAAACGGAACGAATGCTTGCCGACTTTAATAAAGTCTGTGGAAAGATTGGTGCTCGACCAAATCTCATAAGAAAGATGACCACGAAAAACGGATTGGTTTCGCAAGCTCCATTCAGGCTAAACGGAACGAATGTCTCCGAATGCTCTACTTACGTCTATCTAGTTCGGAAAATCAACATGATGAACGATGTAGCTCCAGAGTTGAGCAGAAGGAAACGAGTGGCTTGGAGAGCCTTGAACAGCAAAGAAGGCATTGTGAAAAAAATAAAAAACACCCGACTTCGTTTCCACCTTTTCGATTCAACGGTGCATCCTGCCTTAAAGCATACATCAGAAAGCTGGTCGTTGCGTAAGCACGATGAAAAATCACTCAGCGTTATTGAACGCGCAGTCGAAAGGACGATGCTAGCAGTACACCGTGAGACGCAAGTAAGGAAAGGGATCAGAAGCTCGGACCTGCGTCAACGATAAAGATCAAAGATACCGTTCTGTACGCCAAACGGTCGAAGATGAGGTGGGGCAGACTCGTAATGCGTATGAATGACAACCGATGTAAAATAGTTGCTAGTAACGGATTCCTCTGGGTGTTAAACGCAGTGCAGGAAGACCACTGTCCGAATGCTCAGAGTTTTTCACAAAAGTATAGAACAGCGATATAATCCTCAACGAGTCCTTGAAGTTTGTAGAGTCTACGGGGCTGCTCATGCGTACAACAGGTAAAAACAGAAGATTTACTGGCGTCCGCTCGAGTCACTGGACGATCAACGAGACTACAGGAGACAGGTAACAGTTCGAGAGACCAAGGAATTTCTCCGTGAACAGCAAAACGGACATCAAAGCTTGAAACTAAATGTAGTGAAATCATGCATGCAGTGTCAATAACACCTGCTAGAAGGTAATCACCAACTAGATTTAAAGTGGACTGGAATCGAAGGCTAGATGGGAACCCATACATTGTCCGAATAATTACAAGAGTTTTTAAATAAGAGTAAAATGATGAAAATAGGGTGAAAATAAGAAAAAACACATGCTGAGTTAAGAGCAAGAAAAAACGCAAAAAATTCTCTAGAAAAAATAGCTAGGTTTAAGCAAAAGACCATCTGTATCACCTGTAGTCCCGTTGATCGTCGAGTGACTCGAGCGGGCGCCAGTAAATAAAAGTAGCCCAGTGGGTTGTCCTCGCTTTAGGGACTCGTCGAGCATCATATATTTCTTTTAAGCTTTTCGTAAAGAACTTCGACTGTCGAGTCGGTGGTCTTCCCGCAGTACGTTTGACAACCGGGGAAATCCGTTACCAACGGCTCTAGTCCATCGGTTGTCATTCATACGCATTGTGTCCGGCTCACCTTATCCTCGATCGTTTGGCACAGAGAACGGCATCTTTGATTTTTGATCGTTGACACAGGTCGGAGCATCGGATCCCATTCCTTACTTGTGTGAAACGTGATACTCTTAGCATCGTCCTTTCGACTGCGCCGTTCGATAACGCTGAGTGATCTTTCATCCTGCTTACGCAGCGGCAAGGTTTCGGACGTATAGGTTGGATCAGGAAGTACCGTTTAGTCGAAAAGGTGGGCACGCAGTCAGGCGTTCTTTGCCCTCTTCACTACATCCTCGATGCTCTTGAAAGCTCCCCAAGCCGCTCGACTCCTTCTGCTCAGTTCTGGAGCTAAGTCGTTCATCACATTGATTGCCCGACCTAGATAGACACAACTGGAGCATTCGGAGATAATCGTTCCGTTGAGCGTGAAGGGGGCATACGAAACCAGTCCGTTCCTCTTGAACATCATTTTTGTGAGATTTAATCGCAGATCAATCCCTCCAAAGGTTTTATCAAAGTCGGCAATCACACACTCCGCTTGGCTAATATTTGGTGTTATAAGGGCGATTTCATCATCAAAGCGAAGATGATATAACTGCCAACCATCGATTTTCACTCCCATGTTATCCCACTCCAGTGTTCGTATGACGTTCTGGAGGGTGGCGGTAAATAATTTTAGCGAGACGGTATCGCCTTGCCTAACTCCTCTTTTGACGTCAACGTTAATATCGTTGTAGAATGGTGGAATCTTGGTTGTGAAATTATTGTACAGCTCACGAAGATTCTTTATGTACTGAGTAGGGACTTCTTCACTATCAAGGGCCTCTATGACTGCCTTTGGCCATGGCTTCTATCTCAACTGAATTAAGGACCTTCTGTAAATCGTTGAAAGTGAGACAGAGCGGTCTTTTGTACATTCGCGGTATTTCAATGAGCCTTTTTTACATTGTGGATGTGGTCTATCGTACTAAATCTTCTTCGAAACCTTGCGTGCATATATGGCTATCTTTCGTCCTGTGTTCTCTCAATCGCATTTAGGAAGACTCGAGTGAAAAGTCTGCAGACGACAGACAGCAAGCAGATTGGGCGATAACGAGGGCTGACGGAAAGTTCTTCAGGTGTTCTGGTCTTATCCTGCCCGGACCTGGTACTGTTCGATTCTTCAACGCCGAAATGGCATGTCGGATTTCGGAAGGGAGAACCGGTGGTACAACATATCCATTCATCTTTATTCCACATTAAGAGAGGTGGACGTGACTATTGAAGAAATCTGAATAGATGATTTTCTCCATTGCCATTCTGGACGCTGCAGTTGTTCCGTTTAGTTGCCGGAGTGCAATCATTTTGGGCTTGTAATTTGCGAAGCTACGGTGCGCTTTGTGAATGATTTTCCAAGCCTCTGCACCTTTGATCATTGCTACTGCTCTTCTCTCTTTCAGATCTTTTATCGCAGGTCTGCATTGTTTTGCAAGTTCGGGTGTTAGTTCGCGGTTGCCCGCAGCTCGTACGATTCCACGCTGGTGTATTAGCTCGAGAGTTTCTGGAGACGGACGTCTCTTGGTGACCTTCGAACTCTCAGCCTTCATAGCGCTAACGTAAAGATGTTCAATGAGCCAGTCGACAACGGGATCTTTCCAACAACCAGCTAATGAGTTGATTAAGTTCCAGTTTGTGGTGGTTCTGTGACTTCGGTTTTTGAATTTAGGGCTTTTCCTCCTTTACGCGAGAAATAAAATCTTGCACGAAAGAGAAGGTGGTCTGATCCTATGTAGAATTTTAGGGCAACAGCGAAATCGGTTAGGCAAAACTTCCTGTTTACTATGATGTGGTCCATTTCGTTATGGTACTCTCCATTCGAAGAATCCCACGTCCAGCGTTGAGGGTGTTCTGGAATTGCGAGTTACCATGAATCCCCATAATAAGCTCAGAGAGCCGCTCACCCTGTTCGTTCCATTCTAATCCATGGGTCCCAATGTGACGTTTCTCAGACGTTCTTCTTGGTCCAATCTTGGCATTGAAATCTCCAATGTTGGCCTTGAAGAGTGTATGGTCTTCTCTGTAGAACTTCTCCAAGTCCATGTAGAACGCTTCAACTTCTTCCTCGTCATAGTTCGATGTTAGCGCGTAAACGATGAAGATTGTCAAAGACGGTTTTGATCTACATGTTTTTAGTTGTAAACGTCCGATTCGGATTGTAAGCTGTTCGAATGAATCGATGTTCATGGACAAACTCGTGTTGACGAGAACGCCGACACCGCCTACGCCTCTACCGTCGCATGTTCCGAAGAACAGTTCTTCTCCAGTGTCGTAGATGGCGTTAAATTCATGCATGAATACGCCTAGCAAATACAGAAATTATGTGCGAAATCGGCGCAGCAGAAACAGGGAGTCCATCCCCTAGATCCACCTGCGTCTCAAGGAAGCAAAGGTCGGTTTTGGTCCACGATTAACCCCCTACCCGTCACCTTGGAGCGTGCCAAGTAGTCTCGCGACTGACCGGCCCGAGATGCCTCACATGAGGGAGATCCGTGGTAGATAAAGGATAGCAAAAGAAAAAGGAGTTAATACTACTCGTTTCCATTTCACGAGATCGCTGAATGATGCTTTATTTAAAGAAAATGTCGGAAAGAAATTGCGCACTCGACACATTTCAACGGCGTTCATGTTCCACGCTTCTTCAGAAGACAGGCCACCAGCGCGTAAGTCATCCAGACGATCATAGGCATTGAAAACCAGTTGTCGACAAATGTGCTCATAGTCCAGCAAGTAATTGGCATTATCTAAAGGATCCTCTGTTGTCTGTATTGCTTCTTATTTTGCAACATTGAACGTAAATATGGCGAACTCAGTTGTCAGCTGTGTATTTCATAAAAAATTGCTGCTTAAGTTCAAAAGCACAAGATACTCGAAGTTCGGTTTTACCATCATTGGGGATCGTTAGTTTGGAGTGTTTGCTACCGGGATACAGCAGGTATCGAACAAGCGGGCCTAGAGGCTTCCCATTACGAGCATATTGAGCAGCTTTCATCAAGTATCTTAAAAAAAACTCGTTAAAAGTGTTCATTTTTTTTCTGCGTATTTAATAGCAACCCACCTTGCTAACTGTAATAACATTACCATGTTTTCACCTTCATATGTGCATGCTCCAACTGCGCAGCCTGAAAGACAAAGTGAATCAAGAAAAAAGAAATGCAAGTTATACTCTTCTACAAACACTCACTGAATATGGTCGGCAAATGACTTGCATCAGAATACCCATGTCCACCACAACTCATACGAGCTTGCTCGATCCCTTGGCTAGACTGGAAGGTGACCACTGCCTTCAGACCGGACGACAGCGCATGTAGATCGGCAATAAGACCAGTCTAAGTTAATCGAATTCAAGCTAAAGACATCAAAGGTATTAGAGGGTATCAGGGTAACATTTAGGTCCCGCGTTATAAACTAATTCCCGCCTTCCTTCTAATTCTGCTCGTAGGACTTGATCTTGAGAAGAAAAAGTGAACACAAGCAATAGATTAGTTATTGTTGTAAAACAAATTAGATTAGATTGACTTGCTAACTACGCTGCTCGCCTTAATGATATGTGTACATATGCATGTGGCCGACTTCATGTGTCGTCTTTTTAAACAGTAACGTTGCCGTTGCACAGCAATGATTCCTATTTCGGGTGTTAGCTGCGCTCTCCAAGCTGTGCATCTATGATGTGGTTATGCCTATTTCGGGCGTTCTGCCCCAAACTAACCGACGAAGGAAGTTTGATTATTTAAGGATACCTACCATGAACCGTCATGTGGTAGGCATCAAACACTGTATGCAACCGAGAATGTGTCAAACGTCTTTTAAATTAATAATACATTTCGCATAGAAAACATCACACATTGCCAAATTTTTCATTTTGGTACTGATTCGTGTCCTTCCTACAATTTCAACTATGGAGATTATTCTGACGAGCACTCGAAGAAATTGGAAGAATATGGAACTAGTGGGATTCCGCGAGGGATTTGTCACCGTGGCACATGAGCATATGGAGCGAGAGGATTTGGAGGCATAGAGCTGTGCAAAAAATTTCATCGATTCCGTGTTTTAACCTGTGCAGGCTATAAAAAGCGTTTAGTAGTGTGGAAACCGATGCATCTTGTCTGCTTCAGTTGCCCAAAGCATATACACCTCTAAACAAAAGCGCTTGTTGACTGTAATAGTCATCGCATGAGGGCAACAGAGCTTTTCCGTCCACAACTTACTAATTTAAAAGCACACGAATCGCGGTAATTAACTTTTCAAAAGTGCTGGCATTGTGCACAGAGTATAGAAGCTATGAGAAAATCTTGAAAAGCGATATCTAAGCATTTCGATTGCAAATATGCTGTAAAACCAGCTAAGTAGATGAGAACTAGGTGGAAACATTATACGAAACATAACTGCTTAGACTGTTTCAGTACTAGTCACATAAAATGCGGAATTTTACTACAAACAACGAATTATGGAAAAGTTTATTTGTGAGAAAGAAGGCTCTACCTGATCCAGAACTGAAGCCAGTTTTATCTGGGGGAAAACAAGGAACATAATAGCACGGCAATCCCAGAACTGCACAGAAAATCGCTCTTGATCAGCCAAATCGCCAATTACAAGACGTGGTAGAAACAAGACAAGCTAGCAACAGACGGTATACCAATGGCATAACATGGAAACTGTTTTCGAGTGGAGGAAATCAGACCAACTTCTTCTCGGCATGACCTTTATGTTTTTCTCCGTGCACCATGTTGCATTCAATACACTACGGTAGTCGCCCTCGAAACTAGGAGCCAAATACTTGCAGGATCTTACGTGATTAAATGTATCGCTTTGTGTTGCTGGAGCCGTCTTCGTCGTGAAAACCGTCTTATCAGCCTAATATAGTGCTGCATCGCCCCATTCCTACTTTGTGACTTCTTAATTGTACGATAATCAGCATTACGAACTTCTGCACACTGCCGTCAAGTGGCAATGCTGCAGGTAGTTTTTCGAAGACCTCAGAAAACTTGTTCGCAAAGAGAAACCTTTCTACAAATTTGTAATAAAAGGTATTATGTAAAATTAGCTATCTACTCTCTTCGACTCGTTTGTCCTCAAAAATTCTATGTTCAGGAAGAATGTCTATCACAGAAGAACTGGGAACACACAATGCTGCAGACATTAATCATGTCCTTGTCAAGGAAAGATAGAGCTCACTTGAGAACGATGTCATGCCAAGTTTTCGCATCAGATGAAACAACTGACTTTTTCGTGTGAACATGCACTTCAAACACGAAGTGTTAAAGAAATTCAGACACCGCACAAAAGGAAGATAACAAAAAGCTGGCTATACAAAGAACTGACTGTATCTGACGTGTTGCTGACACATTTCCATGGTACGGGACAAGTGGTTTTCAAGATAAAAACGAAATCTAAACATCTGTTATGCAAGAACAGATGGTTAGAAAAAGAAAACATTCGTGACATTTTTGCTATACGTATAGGGCTGATGGTCATTAGCCCAATTTGCAGAAAGGAAGTACTAGTGGATATTCACCGATACCGACAAGGGGCTTTTGCATGTATCACAAAAGAGAAAAGGTAAAGAAATGTGGTTGAGATCATCATCAGTACAATATTGTGCCCTCTGTTTTATTCAGTGCAAATAAAGAAGCTATAGTATGGTCTCGCAAGACAGGGTGACGGAAGAATTTTTCTCTTGGTTAATAGAGATCCTGTAGAAATCTCCTGCGATCCAGACTATCTGTGTTAAGCAATAACGTTTCATTAGAACAATACCATAGCATTGACCAAGTTCGTAGAAGTTCGTGATGCAAATGATTTCAGTACAAATTAATTCCAGTACTGCTAGAGAACGAGGACATATATCGGTTCATCTACCAAGGGTTGGCGAGCACCGTATAGACGGCTCATGCTGCACATGTGAGCTTTGTTATATACCTGCAAACAGAACGGGCATACAAGCAGCGGAAAAGTCTCTTACACAAGTCTTTTACAAAGAAAAAGAAGCAACAATGGTCTTATTAGAGCTATTACGTGACCAGCGAACTGCGAATTCTTTATAAGCGTTAAACAAATAATATGTTATCTAGGGGCGTAGAGTGCAGTGGTTAGAGGTGGCCTGCAATAAACACATGATCGTTAGTCTCACTCCAGCCTCGTCAAGTCTGTTATCACTACAGAGTCGGAAAACTGGTGACAGAGACTTTTCTGCGAAGATAGCAGCACTGATGTGTGCATCACTAGGCCACCGCAAGTCACTGAACAGGCTAGCTATGCATTCAGTTACATCTACCGATGCTTAATGAACGCGAATGAATAGCGTATCCCTAAGAGATTGATTAATGTGAAAAGCTTTATTTCCTATCCCTTACTACCTTAACGTTTATCTAGAAAAATTAGACGACGCTGAAATTATTGTGCATCCTAGTTATTGCGAAATCGCTTTTATTCGTTTCCAGAATCTCCAACATAAATCGGTTAAAAGCGAGTATCCGCAGTACAATTTAAAATTTTTTCACACAGAATTTGCCCCAATGATTGAAAAGGGATAAAAAAAATTTCTCAAACGAACGATTAAGCGAAGGGCTTCTAACTTACGTGGTCGTTCCGGATTTCTCGCTGCATTTCCTGGAAAAGTGCACGTATCTCCTGTCCGGTGTAATGAAACGCTATAGTACGCGCCAAATGTGGAAACAAACGATATTGCTGAGTTTGATAATCCAGAATTCGTACTTCACCTACACTAAATTAAGATGTTTGTTACATATTCTCGTCAACTAAGACTTCTAAATAATCATTGCTTTGGAGAGAATATAAAAACGTAGAAGCTACATTTTCTGAAGTAAAAGATGTAACGTTGCTGACTTTTCCATGTTTTGTCACTGTTTTATGCTCCAATCTAGACGAATCCTTCACAAAGTATTCTTGATGCCAAAATAACGATAGAGAGAATGTTGCTTCTACATCATTTCTTTATGCTTTATATTCCATTCATGCAAATAGACCTAGATTCTTTCTTTCTATAGTATATGTTTATACTCCAATTTTAGCACATATCTTCTACACAATTTTTCCCGCCGAACACTTTGTTTTTGTAGTCCTTTAAAAAGAAAAGCACGATGTTTACCCCGGAATGATCTCTCCCTGTCGTCGAATAGCTGAATAGCGTACGGCAATAATCATACTGTAAGATAGGTAGAGCGCCTGATGCATGACCATTTCCGTTCTCACATAGACCATCGTAGAATAGCCTAGCTTTGAATGTTTCGGTTTCGTATAGGTTCCATCAGCTGCAATCTAAACAATTGTATTAACTAATGGAATCAATCTAGAAGTTGAATAAACATCTGCTTAGAACTAACTTTAGCATGTTTCATCAACATATTTTTGCGTGGTATACGATAGTGATCGAATTTAAGGAAACCGTTGTCAAGAGCGTTGATGCCGAACTTCGGTCCAATATCCCCCACAACAACTCCTTCAAATATCTTGGTTTATTCGGACGCTTAAAATGTGAATTAAAACAAAATCGCTCCCACCGCATCTCAATGGTTTATCGTTTCACCAAGACTCAATATACAACGAGAAGTTTATCTCCAGAAAAGGTTCCCTTAGTTACCAGAGATTTTAACGTTATCACTAGGAAGCCCAAGTAGGAGTAAGTCAATACTAGAACTAACAGTGCAGTAAACTAATTACAAAGTGGAAGATGTCCCATTTATCCACATGGGTTAGCGGTTTCTTATGGTGGCAACGTGAGAAAGTTGAAGAGGAGCTCCCTTGAGACTCCAGAGAAAACAACAAATAGCTCAACCAGGCCTCAGCACACATTGAACCCTCTAGCCTATGATGTCGTTGACAGATGGTCAAATCTCGGGTTATGCAAGATTTCACTGGAGCTGCACCAAAAACCGCTTCTTGCATTCCACCTATAACACCAGAACAATCTCTTCAGACGCAGACCTTTACCCCCCTTTTGAGATCGCCGGTCGCATCACATTCCATTTGATCAGGCTACAAGAAAAGTGAGAATACTGACGTAAGGAGGTGTTCTGGGAGGAACTGGAGCGTTCGGAAATAATCGTTCCGTTGAGCGTGAAGGGGGCACCCGAAACCAGTCCGTTCCTCTTGAACATCGTTTTTGTGAGATTTAATCGCAGGTCAATCCCTCCAAAGGTTTTATCAAAGTCGGCAATCACACACTCCGCTTGGCTAATATTTGGTGTTATAAGGGCGATTTCATCATCAAAGCGAAGATGATATAACTGCCAACCATCGATTTTCACTCCCATGTTATCCCACTCCTGTGTTCGTATGACGTTCTGGAGGGTGGCGGTAAATAATTTTTGGCGAGATGGTATCGCCTTGCCTAACTCCTCTTTTGACGTCAACGTTAATATCGTTGTAGAATAGTGAAATCTTGGTTGTGAAATTTTTGTAGAGCTTGCGAAGAATCTCTTTGTACTGAGTGAGAACTGCTTGATTATCAAGGGATTCCATTATTGCTTCTATGGAATAGCATAAAACAGAGTAGGAAAAATGGCGATCTGGAAACCGAAATAAAAAATAGAAACCGTCTCGCAGGACTTTTACCCGCAAAACATTCCTTTCGTGGAGATTCATTTTTGAGAAAACAGAAAATCTCCGAAGAACATTGCAGCCTCCTGAAATCACGCTTCTTGAGAAGATCGACAGTATTCTTAGAAGCAGAAGATGGTGCTTCTTTGACACCTCCGTGGTGCCGTTATTCTTTACTGCATCTGACCACTATCTTCTCCATACAGATCTCCTTCTCCATACTGTTAGAAGCTGGGGAAAAGCATTTAACATCACCTCAAAAGAAGAGAAATCGTGGATGACGAGAATATTTCCATTGAAATCTTCCCCTCATATGGCTGTTTACAAAGGATTTTGACCGAAGAGTGCACGCCTCTCATCGATGGGCTTAAAACTTTTACCGACGAACTCTCTTCAGAATTTTGAACGAGGATTTCAGACACCACACCCATCAATATTAAATGTCTGCTCGAAAAGGGAAAGAAACTGAAGCTGGATTTTATAAAACACGCGTAACACTTGCACACTGTTATCTTACCCAAGAGCGGCGACTGAACCGTTAATTGACACTACCTTGTGATTTGGTCACTGACTGTCTTTTATAAGCACTGTAGAAAAGCAATTTTATATGAAGAGTCTTGGACAAAGCACTTGGGTAGAGACGGATTTCGACAGGGATTCTGTCACATTGAAGCTATCCAAACCGCGTCCACAGTCATGGTCTTTCTTGTTACCACTACGTACCTCTTTTCCTAACGTTAATCGACATTAAAGAGACGTTCAACAGCGTCGAAACTATTGCAATTTTATCAAAACTCGTACACCAGAAAGTAGGTCTGTTCAATATAAAACCATATTCGGCCACTATCGTAACTGCAGCACAAAAATACAGTTTTTGCGTCGACCCAGAAGGGGTTCGGCAAGCGCACTTCCTCGCCAAATTGCTATAGTAACGCATTACTGTAGACAAAAAAGTTCGACTGGGATGACGATGGCATTCGAAATAATAACAAATTTTTATCAAACTTTGCTGACGATATCACTGCATTTTCGAAGAGTACTAGTGAAGAAGATACGATCCCCATTGAGCTTAACAAAGTAGGAAAAAATTCGACAGCGCGCAAATGAGTAGGCACATTTCATGAAAGACCCATGACATGAAGGTTATCAAGCACATCAAACTCATTAGATGCCTGAATATAGAGAAAAGTTAGTACCTTGGCAGCCAAAAAATATGGAGGACAATATGAACAGAAATTAAGCAAAACGAGGGTAGCTTAGGCAGCATTTGGGCCTTTAAAAAAGGCTACCGATCAAGTGATAGACCGTGAGCAGCGCGCTCACCTTTTCTACTCAACACGGTCCTCCAAGTACTGTGCTATCCAATAGAGAATTGAGTTGGTACTTAAACCACACAAAAAATTCTGCTCATCATCCAAAGCGCACTTAAACAATTTGTAAAATTTAACAGGTCCATACAAGGTCTGGCCGGAATGTGCAGCTCGGATCTTCGGAACATGTCCCAACTTCGAGATTTGAGAGAGTGCATATCCGTAAAAAAACATAGATAGGCCGTTTGCATAATAAAAAAATGACAAGATAACATTGGAGCAAAAAGAACTGCAGAGTGGACTCCATGTGGGTGGAAACGCATGCGAGAGGGATCACCGGCACAGTAGGTATGTGTGCTCACGTTAATCAACTACACTCGCCGAAACGGATAATGATGTGAAGTGAAGGGGTTCGCACTGTTATAGAATTTGAGCCATCTGAGAATCCTTGTAAGTGAACAAAAACTAAAGATTAGTCATTGGATAACCTGGTAAAGGCGAATGTGTTTCTGAATCTCTTAGCTGAACGAAGAAATTATGAGGACCGTAATCGTGACCATTTATGATCAACTTCGCAACGACTATTGCATGATTGCAACTTTTTCCAAGACCACCTGGCCACCTAAATTTGTTAAGAAATAAACATTAACAACAGAAACACAATAGAAGAAAGTTTAAACAAAACAGTCTTTAATTCCTCAACCATTTCATCGATGTTGTTGTTGGGCTGTGAAGAATGAACTCTTCAGTTCGACGGTCGTAGGTGGCAAGTGTCTCGATATTACTCAAATTCGTACCTTTAAAAAAACAAATAATGGTTTCAGATTTTATGAACACTTGCATCTGTTTTACTAGGAAGCCAAATTTTCGTTCAATATTTTGGTAACCATTTTAAAACATCCATAACACTTTGTTCTAATTTCTCATAACTTAGAGAAATAACTAGCTATGGAAACTAAAGTGAAATGAAGTACTTATGGATATTGACTGAGCTTTTCCGTTTGGAGATTTGGCGTATTTCAAATTCTTGACATACAACTGAATCAAAAGCCTTTTGTAAATCGATGAAAGTCAGACAGAGTGGTTCTTTGTACTCTCGCTATACTTCAGTCAGTCCTGCTATCGTGTGGTTGTGCTCTATCGCACTAAATCCTTTCCGAAACTCTGCTTGCTCACATGGCTGTCCTTCGTCCAGTGTTCTGTCAATCCCGTTTGGGATGACTACTATTATAGATAATTATGAAGCTCATTCTGGGCGATGTCGCTCCGAAAAATTGGACTGCAGTGTAAATTTTTTTGGTTACAAACCTGGTGTTTCATGATGGCTAGTGTTTCAGTTGCCAAGACAGCAATTTCGACGAATTTACGATTTCAGTCTCACAGGCAGTTTAGCGCACATGGTTCGGAAAAATAGCGAATTATGCACCCAGCAATTGTCAACGATTTCACAGTACAACACTAATTACAAAAATTTCATTGGAACAAATTCAACGTCGAAAGACGAAGAAGCCATGGGTACGGTACGAGTTGAATGGCAATGAAAGAAATCGAAATTTTGAAGTCTTGTCAGCATTTCTTCTGAGCAACAAGAATGGTCTGTTTCTTAATCGAATTGTGATGTGCGATGAGAAGGTGCTTCTATGTGACAAGCGGCATGGTTGGCTTAGTGCTCGGACTCCGATGAAGCTCCGTAGCACTTCGCAAAGCCGAAATTGCACCAAAAGGTCATGCTGATTGGAAGCTGTTTACCACGGCTTGATACATCCAAGCTTCCTAAATCAAGGCTATTACGGTGAAGAAGTATATACAGCAAATCGACGAGGTGCATCGGAAAGTTCAAATTCTGTGCCCTGCACTAGTCGGTACAAAGGACCATCCCTCACGATAGCGTGCGGCTGCACATCGCACTCCTCATTGCCTCCAACGACTTTATCGCTTCCAGAGCTCTTGCGCTTTGAACAACCGAAATATATAAAGTTGTCCCTCACTGGCCAAAACGATCAAATTTTTATGGTTCCTATTCCTGCTGATAAAGTTTTTTTCCGAGATTCCTTTCTAAAAATACGCGTTGAAGTCATCCATTAGTTTCCGAACAAATTAATACCCACATGAATATGATCTATGTTAATGCGCTGTTAATGCGCCTTTCTTGAAACTGTTCCGGATCACATTTCTATTACCTGTTGCACAGTATGAATAAGTAGTATTGTGAGCAACATCACTAAATACGTTTCAGCTACGCTTCCCCAAAGATTCTTTGTTTTCTAGCGGCTCATAAGTTGTTTTGAATCTACAAAGGGGATTGACCACCTAGCACAATCACCCAAACAGAGAGCCAGGTCGGATATCTTGTTGGTGCATCTGGAATTGCAACTAAAACCAAACGTTTACCGGCAAAGTTGTCGCGCTCAATCAGGGTTACTCGAAAAAATAAAAATGCCTGTACGATTCAAAAGTCAAGGCGATTTGTTGTGGCAGTGATCTGGCTACGCCCTAGCAAATGTGCCCAGAACGTCCTGAGGAAAGGATTTAGAAAACCAGCAAAATAACGAACTGAAAAAAGTGTTGAGACCAGTATGATTCGTGAAGCTCAGCATTCAAGCATCGAACTGGAACTATGCTATAATATTTTCCATTCCAAACCCCATCCACTAGGACCCATTGTTAATTGCAGCAAAAAGACACCAAAGATATTTCACGTAAAGGTTCCGGTAGCAATAATAACACAAACGACGGAACAAATCCTAGACCATATTTGCTTCCTGGATCTACTGTATTATCTCTTTGCAAAAATGTTAATATGCTATAGACAATGTGCTTTCCTAGTCATTGTCGATTACCATTTAGCAATGTCAAAGCAAACATCGCAACACCACAAAAAATTTTAAGGGCTTTCTCGTTATTCATAAAATTTCGGTCTCAGTTAAAGCAACTTGATCGTTAGGTCTAGATTAATCCATCTATAGCACTTCGTCCATCTTCACCTATTTCTGCGACCGTCATTCATTCAGGTAGTTGGATCAGTGTATCGGTTCAGGAGCGGCATGACTGGGGGAATAATTGGTGTATTGCAACTAACAATAGCTCATGGTCATTAAAACATTCGGCAATTCAACATTTCTCTACAAAGGTCTAGTTTTGACATCTTTTGCATACATTTTGCGGAATGAATCAGTGTTTCTCATAAATTCACGTAAACAGGGCAAGTAATTAGATCAAGTTTGAGCTTACCACTTGGGTTACACGATTGAATTCAAATAATAAAGGATAAAGCTCTTGGCGTTGATGAATCCTTGAGGAATGCGCCATGCATTAGACTCAATTAAATATCGTTAAAGGTGATTGGATGCATATCTGGCTTTTATAATGACTCGCGGTGGCCTAACGATGTATCGAACCAGTGCGGCTATCCTCCCAAACAAGTCTGGTACCAATTTGCCGAACCTGGAGAGATAGAAGGTTTGATGGGCCATGGGCGCTGGCATCGATCCCATGTGCATACCAAGGCACCTCCGACCACTGCGCTACGCGAATCCATTCAGTACAGAATAACTTATAGCACAGAGCAACTAGGAGTTAACAAACCATGTCCCATTTCAGTTTGGGCATAAGTGCCAATAATCTCAGCTTTCATCGCTTTCCCTAACCATCGTTCCATTTGCTCATCGTCACACTGATTTTGAAGTGTCGGTACAAACATGAGAATATGGAGAGCTAGAGGATACCCCTCCACTCCAACGATAAAGCTGTAAAAAAAAGAACAAGTCCGAATTCTCGTAATTAAGCAGTTTTGCATGTCGTACCGAAGAAGATGAACCAATTCGGTGTGGTTGGTTGGGTCGACAAACTCGGATATCTGCATGAAGAGATTTGTCACCTAATCAATAATGTGTGTTAGTTTTCGAAAAAAAACAATGTAAGTCCAATATATCTATGGTCGACCTTTCTACATGAATTGTCAAGCTTTTCTTCTCTTGTCATGTAGGACTGTGGATAGGGATCGTGAAGCTCGGCTCGACGATCCACTTCACGGTAGATCTCACGCACGCGTTTCAGCATCTGAAATATTTCATGCTAAAAATTTCTAGCCATTTGAGATGTGCATCATTTTTTTCTGAGCATTTGATCAGTGAAATTAAGTTATTTTTCTCATAACATGAGATAACTTTAGTTAGAGCTATCATTCCAGTTGCTGAAGCAGAAACTGAAAACAATCTACTTTAGAAAAACCAACCTAGTAAAAGTAATTTTATTGAAGCACCATACAAAATGATATCTAAAATATTATAGAAAAAAATACACATTACATGTTCGTAATAGACAGATAGTGGGGGATAGCACAGTGGTAGTTATGTCCGCCAACACGGGCATGGCTCTAGTTTGATCCCGCCCGGTCCAACCAGACCTCTCATTCCTCCGGGGTCGCGAAGCTGGTGCCGGACTTCTCTGAGAAAAAAATCACTCTCGTAGTCCAATTGGGAACGCTCCAGTCGGGCTATCTCAGGACTCTAGGGAAAATTGCTCGACCAGCATTCTACGACAATCAAGATGAAATGAAATTCCTCAAGCAGCAAGCGAAAGCCACACGCAAAAACCTGGAAAACGTTGGTGGACGATGGATGCAAGAAAACGAATTGGATGCCAGATGTGCTGGGATCCGCACAGCAAACGTGAAGATGGATCAAATAAAATAAAAAAAAAATAAATAGAGAGGTAGAAATTACTCATAGTATCGGGTTATTAGATTACGATGAAATAGCATCGCTTCCAGTAAGTCTGGGCCTGATTGTGCTTAATATAATGACGAAGCAAAAGATGTTATAAAAGTTTTCGACTGTTTTCAATGTTGTAGTTTTAGTGAGTGCACTCGCCTGGTAGTCGCCCTTTAACTCGGCTGCCAGAGCATCGGTATCAAATGTGGTTTTGAGTCGCTCTTCGGTGATATCTGGATTATCGCCGTCTACGATCAACTTATTCAAATACATCTGAAATGCCATGAAATTTAGGTTTGACGAAGATGCTGTTTCGAAAATACGTAATAGAGAAAGTGACAGTGCTTTTTCCAATATGAAAAAAAAGACAAAGAACAATTCAATGAAGGTGCTGTAATGGTCTTCTTAGTGGACGTTACGGCCGCGCTGTGTGAACAAGATAGTTGCAAACAGAGAATTATCATTTTGCTTTATGCCTTGATAAAACCGAGCACACAAAGGTGACGTTGACCACTGATCACGACTTATGGCTGGCACAAACGGATTTTAAGGAAACTAAGAACGGGAGGCGGATTACGACCAAATAAAGAGCAAGAGCAAAAGCAACTAAGAAATAAAATATAAGGAAGGAAAATTAAGATCTTGCTAGGAATCTATATTGGGTACGGAATTTTAGGACGAGTTTTTTAAACAGCACATCATTCGGCAATAAGCAAAACTTTAAGAGCACTCGCAGTTGCTAATGCACCGGTACAAAGGCATGAATGAGTTATATGCGGATCACGCTGACGTGGGCGCATGTGGCGCAATGGTCAGAGGCGACCTGCAACACACACGTGAATTCGATCCCGCGCTTGCTTAATGAAGTCTAATGGATGGCGCGTCCCTTAGAGGTTGATCAACGCAGAGAGCTTTATCCTTTCTTATCACATTGATGTTAGTGTTTAAAATACTGGTGCTTACTCATAATGCCGCTTTCCTGAATGTCACTCGCTTCGAAAACGACGTAAAAATACAAGGGTTAGAAAATGGAAAGGAGTGATACCATGTATGTTTCTAGGATGCAGGCATGACGAACCTATAATAATAACTGCGAAAGTTGTCAGTCGCATCGATTTGGCGGCTTTCTAAACGAACAGATTAAGAAAATTACTTCTAGCCGAATAAACTTGTCAGTTTGAAATTCACCACAGCAAAATGAGGCCGAAAACATGATATTCCCATCTCAAATGTTCACATTTCTGCACATTTCAACAAAGCGTAGGAAGAAATGAGAAACCGCGCCCACTTCTCACCAAATCGTCAAAGATACGTAATCAGTCGTCGGTACCTTGGAATGAATCCGTCTATTATCACTGTGGTTGGTCGAACAGTCTCCCAACGTTATTATTCAATACCCTTCACGTGCTACACTTGCAGAATGGGTTCTTTTGCTTTTCAGAAACATGAAAAGCGTACTTCGTTTTTAGCGGTTTCGTCAAGAAATGTCTAGCTGTAATCCTGGTAGCATCTTATGATTCGTTAGACATATTGGACTAATTTGAACAAGCCGATTGTTTTCAAATATTCTGGCGACTGCATACAGATCAAACAATGATGCAACCAAACTAGTCCGCAACGTTACAGAGAGCACAAAAAGCGTTCTCATTCCCACTCTCGACTGTTGGCTCGGGGATATCAGGCCTTTGCGAAGTGCTCACTTGACTTAAAGAATTGGGTTCGTTAAACGGTCTCTTAATATCGCATTTAAAAAAGACGACTACACTGTCGACATCCCAAAATATTGTTCAGATCACTGAAGCACTTGTTAAAGACGAAGCGGCTTAAATCAAATAGTACGGTTTGAGAAGACAATGCTAGTTGCTTGGCAGATATTTGTAGTAGGTCAGAACAAGAAGAAAAGAAAATTTGAGATAAAAAATGACAGCAACTCCCGGTTTCATAGGCATAAATTATTGTTGTTCATTATGTTTATAGGTTTTACGACAGCATTCAAATCGAATCCGCGATTTTGGGACAGTGTGAGGATTTATTTTTATTACCTCTTCATTGTGCACTTGAAGATTTTAGTTACACTGTCAAACAAGCTACCAGATATGGAAACGAAAAGATGAAGTCCAGATATAAAGAAAAGTAAGAAAAAAAAATGGATTTCACTCCCCTATTTCTCCAAGTAAAGATTATGAATTGCCGACGTTGCTAAATTATTGAAATTTCAGGCCCGTAGTTGGTATCGACCAAATTAGCAACGAGTTATGCCCAAAGAAAACCTTCAACCTAAAGCTCTCAAATATAGGTTTCGTATTCTAGCGAATTCTAAGCTGAATGTATACTTGATACTTGATTGGCCTGTCCTCAGTGATTGTGCAGGCCCTGGCATAATCTCCACTTTTCAGAGATTTGCTGGTTAAGCCTTTGTGGTGCTTTGGAATCCCGAGGTCAGCCTGGCCAAATTCTGCCCAGGTCGTCACCACCACAGGCCGCCGTTGTGGTTCAGAGAGAGATTTACCACCATGCGACTAGTATAATACCACGGCGGTGGTGGGTCCTACTATCGATTTACTCTTAGCTAGACTTCCTGATGGAAACGCCAGACTCCTTCTCAGCTTGGAAGACCCTGCCAAGGGATAAATCCCCCACTGTACATCGCAGTCCGACCCCTAGAAACACCTCCCAGCCACGATGAGACGGTAAACTGTTAGCAGGAAGCCGAATGTATATCGTGTTGCAACCTATTCCCATAGCAACGTCTCCCCAACACTAATGGCGTAACTGTAGCTAATATGTGTATTGCTCCAGGTAGAACCTTCCCCTAAAAACCAAAAAAGAGGTTTATAATTCAAGTTAGGTCATATGAGTAGTAGTATTAGGATGATATGGATGAATCGTTCAGTGTTGCTCAATACCTGAGAGATGTTCTATGCATCAGACTCTATTCGTTAGCATTGCAGAGGAGACTGAATGGAAAGTTGAACTGAACAACAACTTTCGAGTACCTACCGATACATCACTTAGGTAATTTCATCCTCTCTAGCAATACTGGTACTAATTTAGAAAGAACATAGTGATGGAGGGCATGGTTGTGAGGCGCTGAATCAAACTTAAGACATCTTCATTGCAAAGCAATGGTTGAGAGCTTCTTTAGACGACTTGGCAGCGCTTAGGCAGACAATCTTACGACCCAGTAAAAATAAAAATGCTTACCCATAAGCAAAATATCACACTCAATGTGATGCACATCGTAGGATCTCAATGTCATTGGGCACTACCGCACACGATATCAGGCCATACAACGTACTGTGAGAAGCGAACGAATCACACATTGTGTAGAAATCCATTAAATGTGGACACACCAAAGAAGGCCGCTGGTATGCCACTCTCTCAGCTATGTTTTTACATGACGGGTGCTATCAGCCATCACCCTTCAACGGGAATGATCTGGTAAACAAAATCGGCATTGAGTCTAGTTAAACTGAAGCTACATGTGAGATTACAATGGTTTAATTTTCATTTTCTGCCTAATCTTTCACGGTAACTCACAGAAAGTTGAAGTTATCCTCTGAATGTTAATTTTCCATTCAATGCTTACGACAATTTTTTAAGGTCATGTATTAGGTGGAAATACAACCACAACGAATGTGAATAGAATGGCAATATTTCACGTAATACCCTGCCTTGAAAAATTGTATTAGGCAGTAAATAAAGGGCTGACGTTGTGATTTTGACTACAGCCTCAGTTTAACTGGGTCTAATGCCCATTTTCGCCCACCAGACTATTCCTGTAGACGAGTGATTGTTGGTAGCTCTTGCTGGTCAATGGCACGGCTGCGAGACAGGGGAAACGAAGAGCCCGCATGGTGTGGTGGTGAAAGCATTCTCTCGAAAAGGGTAATAGCGTTTTCGATAACTACCGGAGACACCTGCACTCTGCAGTTTTGCAAATATCTTATCATCATTGTGGTTGTATCCTCTCAATACTGGACCTGGGTCTGGCCATCACTACGAAGCAGACCAAATCGCAGCAACTTGAAACTTTTGTCTAACCGGCACTGCCATTATACCAAAGTTGTATACTGATTGGGACCATCGCTTCTTCCGTGAAAGATTCCTTTTTTTCGCCAAGAGAGGAAGTGGAGAAATTTTATAAACGGAATCTTGAATAGATCGTAAACTAGGACTTTCCAAAATGCTCTGGTGCCTTTTAGAAAGAAATAGCTGCTAAAATTATCGATGAGAATCGTGATCGAATCATTCAACAACATCAAAACAGTTTTAAGAAACACGTCACCAGAAAGTCGGCTTATACTGGTTCTTACTTGCGAAGCTTTTCAGGGATGCGATGCGGTAAAGCCATAGAAAGTAAGAGAGAGCAGTAATGGCCGAACCTGCAGAGACTAAAAAAATATCTACAGTTCCAAGGATCGCCTTTCTATTAAGCTCCGTATTAGATTACAAATGCGTCGTCTTCCTTCTCAGCAATCGCGAGGTTGTTATACAGAGTACGTTTACTTCATTCCGTACAAGACACATGCAACACAACAGTAGCTGACGTTTCGGAAGTATAGCCTTCTTCAAAGCCGTTTTTCTACGTGCCTTCCACTGAGGAAGAACCGCTGATCAGAGTGGCATATGGCTGACGACATATGGTTGGAGCACTGACATACTGCCGAAACGTCAGCTACTGCTGTGTTGCATGTGTTTTTGTATGTAAGTAAACTTATGCTGTTTAACAACGTCGCGATTGCTGAGAAAGAAAACCGCATTAATATTCATAGTGTTAGCCAGAACACTGCCAATTACAAAACGAAGATGGCCGCAATCTTTTGCCAAAACGGAATAGTAACCTCACCTACTAGGTCAGTAGGAAAAATGACCCATGACTTCTATTAAGCCTCAGTTCACAGCTACCATTTCACATCTGACATACACACTCATTGATGAAATAGCACGCAGCACCAATTACCAATTTTGCATAAAATTGGTGCTAAACTCCTAAAGAATCTAGCAACAACTCTCAAAAAAAAAAAACGATGCGGCTCTTCAATCGCCACCTATCACTTTTCTCCTGCATTTGTTGATATAGAAGAAGCTTTGGAGTGGACATAATTGTGGAAAACTTGAAAACCCAAGGCGCCTCCACTCAACAGACAGAGGACCTTAAAGAGAGACATTGAAGCGTCAAAAATGAAAAATTCACCATAAGTCAATGACATTATCCAATGGCATAATGAGATTTGTTTGACAACGAAACAATACCTCGTCCTAATTATTATTTGATTGAAAGTGTAAAAACTGGTAGCTACGGTCCCCGCTTTATTGATGACATCGCTTTTATAACATAATTCATTAGAGTGGCGTAATCAAATCCAGGTCGATTTCGTAAGAACTTCTTGGAAATCCGTTTTAGATTAAATTTCAAGGAAACGATGTTCATGAGAAACGGGTTACTACCACAAGCATCATTTACTCCAAATAGAATGAGTATTGGCGATTGCTGTAATTATGCACATCTGAGTCGAGAAGTCAACACTTATAACGACTGATGACACATCAGACTTAGTGCAAGAGCAGACCACAAAAAAGCATGCAACCACTGGAAAGCTTACAAGAAGATTGACGGTTTAGTAACGAATATATAGAACGCCAGGCTCTACATAAAAACGAACTCCGAGACCTGAAGGCTACGTAGGAAAGGATAAAATATGGTCAGCTTTATCAAACATCTGGATTTAGGGTTACCATTCACTGCGCACTTGATAGAGTGAATCCAAACTTTGGCCAAAGTCAACAATCAAGGATTAGCGACACTGTGCTAAGGCCAATGTTTTGAAAATGAGATGGGCCGAATATATGGTGTGTCTCAACGACAGTGGTGGACAACAGGAGTCCGTTACCCCATCGCAATATCAGATTTCTTAACGACGATCCTACACGAGAAACATTTTGCGCCTTCGTGACTCTCAAGGGTAGAAATCTTGTAAGTATGGAATACAACAAGGAAGAATGGATAATAAATGCGTCGTTTTCTTGTACAGCGATCGCTCGGTAGTTAAACAGCATACGTTTACTTCCATACAATAACAGACATACAACACAATCGTAGCTGACGTTTCGGCAGAATCGTCTTCTTCAGAGCCGTTTTTCTACGTGCCTTCCAGTGAGGAAGAGCCGATGATTAGCGTCGCATATGGTTGACGACTCATTTACAATCCAATGCCGAGGTTAATAAGTTGATCTCGTGGAGAATGGATACTTTATTGGAACCGTTTCATCCATAAAACCTACAAAAGCATAGCTATTTCGAGACTCCAGAGAAAATCACGCTCAATGAGCATTCAAACAATCTACGAGAAAAGACGATAACAAAGCTTCAAATTGAAGCCGAATGCACACCTAAGCCCGATCACTTCTGTGGATGACAGTTACAAGACAAGAAGACGAACTGAAGAATTTCGGGAACATGCACATGTAGATACGAGCCATGTAAGAGCAATCTCTCCAAAAGCTCGCATTCATCAAGGATTGTTGCCAACAATATAAAAGTCTGATTTCTTCCTAACGCATTCTTTCTTGAGCACCTACAAATTTCACACGTTATTTTCAACCCCATTGAGGTTCATTGTAAAAATTAATACTAAGAAAATACTATGAAAAATATACCGCGTGAGTGTACAGATCCATCCATTTTGTCTACAAAATATTAATCGTATGTGAAATACGAAGTATATCAAAGCAGTATGGGTCTGCATCACAATGTAATGCGGTTCTTCTATTCGCTTGGAACAACTTGTTTTTCAACTTTTCAACAAAGGACGATAATATTTCGATAAACAGAAGATTTGAAGGCTTGGCAACAGGACAGCATCATAGAAAAGGCAGAAAAGGCAATCACCCCTATCACCCTATGGGCATGAGTTGTGTATATGTTATTTACTATGAGCTATATCCTACTATGGTCTATCATTCGTACACATAGCTGTCAGAATTTGTGTTTTACAGCTAATGCTATGTGTATTCATGTATTCTTTAAAACTGTCCACTCTAAATGGTAGCCATTTTTTTACTTCATTTTTTACGACCCTTCTTCACATCTGCAGCGCGGATCCCAGCACTTACATACGATTCGCTCTTTTAATCGTTCATACACAGGCCTTACAATTTTTACGTGTGGGTTCGGTTGTTGCCTGAGGATTTTCATTTCATTTTGAATGTCGGAGAATGCTGGTCACGTCGATTCTCCCTAGAGTTCTGAGATGGCCAGGTCCAGCGTTCCCCTTTAGACTGCAGAGAATGGTTTTTCCGGTAGAGTCCGATAGTATTTTTTCCACCCGGGAGGGATGATAGGCTTGGTTAACACGGAGCAGAATCGAACTAGCACTGTGCCCGTGATGACGGGCAACACTACCACTGTGTTATCTCCCTGACATCTTCCTCCAGATAACCATTATAGCGATTGCAATTGGAATAATAGTCAGCTGCTCGTCAAATAACCAGTGAACATGGTTGTTGAGAGAATTTTATGCAGTTCAAAGCACTGAATGCTTTTTAAGGCTGACGCCCGCGCCAAAATCTGAGTTGGATTTACTATTGACTGATTAAAAAAAGTGCTGGAATACGGTTCTGTTTGCCAAAATAAACCACCGGAAGTAATCCATGGTGCTCATATTGGCCACAGAGCCTTCCCATACATGACTCTTATAGGGGGTCTTGCCGTCCTGAATGTGTTAAAGGCTTGTTAGCCTTCGTTTAGCGGCGAATTACCGGTGTAATGCACATTCGTTCTTAGACACAAAGACAAGAAAATCAATCTCTATCATTTAAATATCGTGCAAAAATAACTCCTAGTACGAACCGTTTGTTGTGTTCATGAGGTTATGCGAGGTTGTTACCAAAACCTCTTCATTGCGGGGATAAAGTTCTACAGCGCGAGATGGGCAATAATTAGAACCACCTATTCATAACAGTTGCTTCTCGTGATGTGGATCTTCACTGGCGCATCGACTGAAATTCAGAGTAAATGGAATATCGCATGGATTTTTATTATTCGGTGCGACTATACGAATCGTACGGTGTAGTGAATGTCACCTTTCAAAAACATTGGCCTTAATACCTTTCGAATACCTACTAACACTTAAGTTACCAACTGTTTCTGCTTGCTCAAACACTATGGAGGACTACACATGCAATTAATTGAAGACAAGCTAAGTAACATGTGCAATATTTAAATTAACGAGTTCACATAAGTCTGAACAAGTTTAACCAAAGTTGTATGACATTTCGTCCCATGCAGATTTCGTTGCTTAATTAAAGTGAATTCAATTAGCTCTTAATAAAAAAACATCCTCATTAAAACGAACTTATAAATAACCAGATCTTAAACCAAACGAACATTACCGTATGCATGCACAAGAGATCCTCCCAACGGTTTACCCCCTCATCGTGGCTAGGAGGTGTTCCACGGTGTCGGACTGCGATGTACAGCGGGAGTATTCATCCACCCAGCAGGGTTGCCCAAGTTGAGAAAGAGTTCGGCGTTTCCACTGGGAACCCCAGCTAAGAGTAAACCGATACCAGGATCCACCACCGTCCTGGTATCGAACTTGTCGCATGGTGGCAAATCTCCCTGATTCGCAAGGGCGGCGATTGCCTGTGGTGGTGACGACCTGGGCAGACTTCGACCAGGCTAACCTCGGGATTCCAGGGAACCACACTGGGTTAATCAGCAAATCTCAGAAAAATGGAGATTACGCTAGGGCAACCACTTAGGACGGGCCATTCAACTACCAAGTAAGTATACACAACAGATGGGAATATAATTCGAAAAGCAATGATAATATATATCTTTTCAGTTTTCTATTCCAAAAAAGACTTTGTCTCAGATTGTTAACTCTTCTGATGAGCGAAATAGCTCAAACCACTAAATATCTTAGCATATGCTGACCCTAAGACAGCTCTACTAAACAGCTAGTCTATAACGTTTTTCGGAGCATTAACAGAAGGCTTAAAGGCTAACAGTGCCAGCGAGAATGTGTTGTCCTCAAATTTGGAACGCTGAATAAAATAGATGGACCGCTCTGTGTTCACATAGTTGAATAATGAAAACTTGACCGATGATCCACAATGCTTAACGTGTTGCACGGTGATCAAATGCTCCAGTGCATATCAGTGGAGTGATCTATCGCATTTTGAGAACGAAGCCACCGCATTCGGTTCACTTTCTCCGTGGTTCCACTTGAGATGTTGTTCAGGAATGTGAGGCAGTTCATAACGAACCTTTGCTTTCGCCGTCGGAAAGAACATCAAAAAACCAAGAACGAGTTAGTTTTGACCGAACACTTTTTGTAATCACTTCCATACATAGCCACATTCATCCAGAGTTTTCCTCTGGGATTTTTCAGGCTTTCGTGGTTTAGTTTCCAACGGTTAATAACCTATCTAAATGATATCAACTTAGTAACAGCGTGGATGTTGCAGGATAAATAAACATGATCTACAGACATTGACGAATACGCTTTTCGTTCGCAAAAGTCGCGGCAAAAAATCGCCATTCCAAAGAAAACGGAAGTCTAAGAAAGTTAAGGTACCACAAATGCGAGCCATCAGATGATCTCCTCTGAATCATTGTCAACATACATTCAGAAACATGAATACCTTGGTTTTTGTGAAAGGAATCTGTTGGGTACATTAGAAGATGTATCATCATCTTCACCAGTTTCATGGAGAGTTATAGGAATGCGTCAAAAGTAAGGCTGTCATTTGAATAACATTCTTCTAATTCTATTCTTACTTCCCAGATTATTTTAACTGCAGACGAGCAGATGGGATAACAACGGACTACGATGTGTATCGTATGGACTCACTTTACCAAGTTGGAGATCAAAAAATCCGAGAGGTTTAACATTTTGTTAGTTTAAAGTGGGTTTGGTTATAGCTCCGTTTACCACTACTTTTAGCGCTTACCGAAAGAAAAGCGTGAAGCAGTGCTTCGCTTGTGTCGTTTCGATTCGGACATCGATCATAAGGTTGTAACATTGTGTGCATCGAAACACCTTGCGCTAGAAGCCAGTTACATGTTTCAGGTCTTCAAACATGAATATTCCATGTTCAAAATGCTAGCGAGGTCGTACACCAACCATGCTTGTCGCGTACGGTTTCCCGCCATACTCGGCCGAGGCTACCTGGGAGAATTACGCTACTTGGATGTAAATTTTTACATCATAGCATTTTAACCTTTATTTACAGCGATCTTTTTGTCTCCATTGTAGTCATAGTCATAGTCATAAGAAGCGAAAAAATAACAAAGCGAAGAGCGAGTAATAGATAGGCAACTAATTATTTTAGATTGATGACGATAACCACCGACATCCTGATATTATCGAAACACCTCAGATACCTCGTCCATATTTCATCCTGGAGATGGTTGGACCCACTGTTGAGACATTCTTCAAATCAGACAGGAATAAGCATCTGCCAGTCCACACATCACTTTTCCTGACCATCGGATGTATACAGGTCCTTGGAAGTCAATACTATTTCGCGAACAAAATCGCTAATGTTTTTCTGTAGGCTTTGAGACTTCTACATTTGAAAGGATTCGCCCATCGAAATGTACAACCTGCATATTTCTCAATTCGGCTTCCTCGTGGACTTCTCATCAGGTCTAATACTACGAAAATTTCAAAATGGTTGTATTCCTCGTAGAATCTCAAAAATTATTATGAAAGTTAAAATAGAACAAGTACGCCAAAATACGTACCATTACGAGGACTTCGGTAGAAAATGGAAAACTCAATTCCAATTCAAATGAGCCAGTCCGTTTTGCTTCAACCAATCCTCTGTGGTAAATGAACCCTCCCTACAATTGAATAGCAGCACTATGTAGTGTAGACTTTTACAGAAGGGAGTGCGAACTATGTGACCTTGTGGCTATCACGGAATTGTGGACATGCAGAAAATATCGCGCACATCATGCACGCCTCTGTACCGGCCTTACTTATGTAGGGAACTGGAAATATGGGTAAAATTTCGGAAAATTCCAGCATTCTTTACTGTCACATTAATTTTGAATACATATACATACATACATTACTCATGATTTTAGAAGTGTTGAAGCACTGAGCGGAAAAGCACCTACAGCTGTAGACGACCTTATATCGTGCATTTACATGATGACTGAATTCGTACTAGGTAATGTACCGTGGCACGCACAAACAGAAAAGCAGGTAACGTCTTAGGTGCAAATATGTGGAAATTATGAATCCACTTAGCAACTTTGTCACATTATAGCGAATCATTAACACTAAAAAGGAGGTGGAAAGGTGGAAGAACGTTGAAGATGCCCAACACAACACTCTTCTCACCAATTACTGCAAGCTCTACGAATGGCTTCATAGCCAGCCGTCATAGCAAGTTTAACGAAAATTGCAGCTGTAGCTTTCATGATTATGAAAACTGGTTTTCAGTCAAACAGTGAATTATGAAGAACTTTACGAAGGGATTTTGAATCTCCATGAGATAAAAAAGGATTCCAAACGATTACAGTCGTGTATTTTCGGCGTCTCAGTGTGAGTATCATTACCCGGTAATACAACTTAACTATCCTTGTGTTAAAATACACCATTTTAGCCCCCTTAGTTCAGCATACAACTATGGAATGGTAAGGAAGAGTCAGATAGAAAAAATAACTAAGCATGAAAGGAAATCGAAATCATCGAAAAGGAGTTCAAAATCATCGAAAAGAAAGAGTAAAGGAGAAAAAAGCAAGTCAAAAAGCTGTTCAAAGAAGAAGAGCGAAAAAACACCGCCTAAAAAGAGCAGAGAAAGGAAAAAAGGGAGCTGTGAGAACGTAGCAAAGCTGGGTAGCAGAGAGGCTACGAAGAAAAAAAGGAAGAACGACAAGTGATCCACTAGGTCTAAGTTGGCAGAAGAAGAAGGCAGACGTAATACTCTTATTATGAATGAAACTAATTCTTTATTGAAAGATTTGTCAGCTTAAAAGTCTAAGTGAGTCCTACTTTGCTAGTAAATATAAGGTCATATAATCATGAATTGTGGAAATAACGGTGACGAATCGAACACCGTATGACAAGGTATGACACAGTTCTGATCTTCTTGCTTATAAAAGACAGTGCACCATGTATTACTATCCATCACAAACGCCAGAGAAATGTTATGTACTACACTCCACCTTCGCATACTTAAGCTTAGACAAGGCTTTCTAGATCCAGAATACTTTTGCAATTTTATTCCCGTGATATCAAATATTTAGAACACAACAAAAGTATTCAGACGAATTTGCTTCTAGCTTTCTACATCAAGAATAACAATAGAGCTTAACAATTATTAACATTTCCTAAGAAATGGTGACAACAAAAATTGGGTTGTCTAAACAGGGAACTGTACAACTACCAAGAGATTGCATAGATTGCCCATGTAGCATAGTGTTTACCTCTTTTTCTTTTTGTTCTTCTCAGCATTGGGATCGAGGAGACCATGAGCTATTTGCCATTCACGAATAACAGTGTCCTGGGCATCTTGCGAGGTGGGGGCATACCTTAAACAATGGAGACTACTACACAATTGGCAAAAGCTGAATTCACTGGCGGAGGCAACGCAAAAATTGTTTGGCAGTAGAACACAACCAACCTCATATATTCCATAGTGAACTCGCCTTTCCCTTCAGTTATAGAACGCAACAGGGATGAGTACCCAAACATATCAGCAAGTGGGCACTTTAATACGAAATTTTTTCACACAGAGGTGACAGCGACCAACAAAGGAGACGAATAAGCCGAAGTAACAAACCTCGCAGGTCACAGTCGCATATCCTTCAATAGAATCTGTAGACGTTATTAAAGCATTTCGTTGAGTAAGCGACGTTACTACACTGCCCTAAATCTCGTCCACCTCTTGAGAATCCTATATTCAACAGAAATTATCAAAATCCTTACTTGGAAATCTGAAGGTGTCGTGACTTCCACCTTCATAATGGGTTCCAGAAGCATCCAATCAGCTCTTTCGAAGGCTATAACACGAACAATATGTCGGTTAAAACAATTCTTTGCATAAAACACACCTTCGCGCATCATATTCTTCATTGTATTAATCATGGCGATCTCTGTTGAATCAACAGCATGAGTCGCACCATCTTGAATTCTTACATTGATTCCAGTGACAGGAGATTTAATAAGAGGTCCTTCAACGATAATCATATCCAGACCCTGGAATGGAA